>VZQC01001957.1:59580-222930 GCA_009823505.1 Rhizomys pruinosus | reverse complement strand
ACACACACACACACACACACACACACACATACCATGGATGAGACTACTTAAATCTCTGAAAAATCATTTATTTGTTTTTCTTGAACATGTTGATTCTAAGTATTCGGCAAATAATGGGGGCTAATTAAGAAGGATGAAGATGCTATTGACAGACACTTGTCTCTCAAGTCTTATATCTTCCTGAGAGAAAGACCATAGACATCAAATTGCAGTGTTTAAATGCTAGCACCAAAAATATAAAGCGATAACTTCTACTAATTTACCTAACTTTGATGTATCTAAGTCTTTCTTTGTGAAGAATGAGATAGTAAGATTGCTAAGCGAACACCGTGGTGCAATTAATCCCACATTCAGTTCAAGGTCTTTGCATATGAGTGGCCACTGGACTGACTATGGAAGAGTTAATGCTAGAGAACCAAGGCTCCATTGTGGCAAAATAGAGATGCCAGCTCAAGTAAGAAAGAAGTTCAGTCTTACATGCCATTTCCTTCTATAAGGATAGACCCTTAATTAGTTGGATGGACTTTTATATACACTCCATTAAGAATTTCTGAGGGAAAAAGTTTTAAAATGATTTTGATTCTTTGAGAATTTCATATGAAGTATTTTCATTATATTCAGAACCCTTCTCTTCTCTCTACCCCTACACTAATTACCCCCAACCCAGCTTCATGTTCACTATGATTAGTTTCAGTTTTTTGAATGTCTATTGAGTCTGATTTTTTGTTCTCCTAATGCTCTTAGGGGACGTTCATTTGGCTTTTGGTAAAACTACACCCTGTCACACGCTTAAAAACTGACTCATCTCTCCCAGCAACTATCAATTACCAATACATTCAGCTAAGGTTCCCCTTGCTCATTCTTGCTCACCTCTACATGATGAGTTTTGCTTCTTTGGAGCTTGCACAGGTCTTGTTCACACTGTTATTTGTAGGTTCATATATGTATCTATATTGTGGTCTCTAGACAACACTTTCTTTGTATTAATTTGCCACCTATGGCTCTTATACTCGCTTTCCTTAACTTCCACAATGATACATGGGTAGATTTTCAGTCCCTCTACTTTATTCAGATATTAATGTCTTTCAGGAAAATGTTCATGGACATTCCCAAATTGCTATTTTATGAGGCATTTGTATACCCAGTACTTCACTCAAGTTAACATAAAAACTTCAATCACAAGATCTGAGTAAAGCAGCTACACTATATTAACAGCTATATTTCTAATAATGATTTTTGTTAACCTGAAAACATAAGCCATTTAGAAAGCACTGCTTCCCTTATTTTCACATTCATTTTCTTGCTTTCTCAGTTATGATCAACCTGATGTGGAAACAATCAAATATTTATTGATACTCTAATATTTTAGTCATGTTACCCATATGGATTTGAAAGTATAGAATTTAAAAAACCCTGAAGCAGGGGCTGGAGAGATGGCCTAGCAGCTGACTGCTCTTGCAGAGGACCCAGGTTCGATCCCTAGAACCCACATGGCAGCTGAGAACCGTCTGTAACTCCAATTCCAGAGGAATCCGACAACACCCTCTTCAGACCTCCGCAGCATTGCACGACACGGGTGCACCAACCTACATGCAGACAGTACATTCATACACATAAAAAGAAAACAAACCCGGAAGCAAATGTATGAGTCATGGGGGGGGAAGAATGAGATTAGATTTCTTATGTCAGGAGCTAAGAGAATCTACACAACAGCTGGATTAGAAACTGTTCAGCAATAGGTTGTTCAAAGGGACAGAAAATTCAGATGAGAAATTCTGATGACCAATAAATGGACTCAGTAGGCTGTTTGTATTTTATATACACATTCACATATGTACTTGTGTTACCATAATAATTAAGGAGGTCACAGGAGAGAAAGGAGAGAGGACAAGAGAGAGAGAGAGGAGAGAGAGAGAGAGAGAGAAAGAGAGAGAGAGAGAGAGAGAGAGAGAGAGAGAGAGAGAGAGAGAGAGAGAGAGAGAGAGAGAAAGCTGGAGGCAAGAGAGTGGTGCAAGTGGTGTGAATAGAGTACCATTATGACATACTCAAAAAATTAAAAATTAAAAAAAAAAATCAGAAGAGCAGGAGAGGATGTTGGGAGGTCGGGTTTAGGCAGATGATGAATAGGGAACTGCAAGTTTGTGAACATTTAGAGATCACTGGTTAAATAGGGAAGAAAATAGAATTAAGCTTGATTTGAGTTCCAGGACAGCTGGAACTACAGGGAGACCCTGTCTTGAAAAGACTAAATAAATAAATAAATAAATAAATAAATAAATAAATAAATAAAGTATAGATAACGGGGAGAAGTCCGTCCAGCATGGAAATAGAAATTCATGAAGAACTCACATTTGAAGAAAGCATAAAAGAAAGGTAACAAAAAGTGATTGCAAGTTGAATGACAAGTGTTCTGCTTTGACTGTTAAATTGGGACAGTATTTTGCATTGCTTCAGAAGGACTCATTTTGGAATGAAGATTCATTTTGATTACACACACAAAAAAGTAATGTTCAAGGACACAAAATTCAGTATTTAACATCAAGCCTCAAAAATGTTCTTGAGAAAACGTCCAACAGGAAAAGAAAATTAAGAGGTCTGTGGTTTTCGGCAGAAGCTGAGAGCCTAGGGAAAAGGCTGTTACTGATACAGAGTAAGGCACTCAGGAGCAAGACTTGAAGCAAAGACTGTGCACCCAGGGAGGAGACCAGAGTTGACCCAGGTCAGTAGTTGATGCTCAGGGGCAGACTAGAAATAGAGCCTGTGGCCTTGATTCAAAGCCCATAGGGTATAAAACACCTTAATTATGCAATGACTTAATCTCTACTGAGCACTGAAAAAACTCCACTGAAAGAAGAAAGGTGACTTAAATAATAGAAAAGAAGGAAAAACTCAACCAAAAAGCTAACTTTAATTGTATAGCAGGTTTCCATGTAGAAAGAAAAACAGCATGAAAAAGTAAGATATGTCTCCTCCAAAAGTTAATAATCCTGTCATAATGGCCTCTAACAGAAATGACTTGGAAATACTCCCACATGAAGTACTCAATAGAATTATAACTATGTTCAAACTCAAAGAAGTGGATGTACTTTAAGAAACAGAAGGAATTTAAGTTCAATTAGACAGCTGTTGATTACCCCCTAGATAAAAATGCCACTGCTGCACTATGGTGTGTTCTGCCAGTCATTGTTGTAGTGATTAGACTTGAAGTTGTTGGTAGACTATTGATTGATATTTCTTTATTGTCAGCTTGCACAGTATCCTCTAGAATATGAGAACTAGTTGATGGAGGAGTCTCCCATGTATCTTATGGCTCCATTGCTCTAAGACTTGTGTATAAAGTATGTCCTATCTTCAGCAATAGGGCCTTACCTTCAAGTTCTGGGAGATAATCAAGGACTGTAACAAGCCTGTGTTATTTAGGAATTCTCCTGGACTACCCTGACCAACAATTTCACCCACCCATGACTCAGGGATCATTATGGAAGAGGGAGTAGAAAGATTATAAGACCCAGGGTTGGTGTATAAACATAAGGAAATGGAGGCTTCAGTTTTCTGGGAACTTGTTAATATGAACTTGCAACAATGATGTCAGCATGCACAAGACCCATGCTGATTCAGTTAGACAAAATCCCAGCATAGAACTGAGGAAATGGGCAGCAGGCCCCAACTTTAGCCATGGCAAATGATAAGTTCTTGGTAAGGAAAGTTGATATTTAAGGGAATGACTCTAGAATGTCTGACTAACCTTCAGTGGATAAACTTGCATCCGGGTACAAATGCTTAATGGGGGAGTGCACAGAGCTTAGATTGGGGGATTTTGCAGGACCACCTGAAGCACAGCTCTCTTCACAACAGCAAAGAGCTGGAACCAACCCAAGTGCCCCTCAACTGACCAGTGGATAGGGAAAATGTGGTACAGCTACACAGTGGAGTTCTATGCAGTGGTAAAGAAAGATGACATCATGAACTTTGCAGGTAAATGGATGGAACTAGAAGATATTATGTTAAGTGAAGTAACAAAGTCCCAGAAAAAAAAACAATGAATGGGATCCCTCATCTGTGGATGCTAGCACTGAGTACCTAGTTGTAAGGTAACTTGGGCAACTTTAATGTTATATTCCTTGTGATATGAAAACAGCTGTGCTCTTATATTGTGAATCCCTTAACAGGTTCTTGAACTAAACTACCATTTATTTTCAGACTTAGGAATTTTTGGTATATTGGTGGAGGGTATGTATGCATGTTTTAGAGTAATATAAAATGAAAAGAATGAGAAATAATACTAGTTCGTCATGACATTATATCTAACCACAATATTCATTTTATGGAGTGCTTCTTAGTTATTTCTTTTTTTTTAAACCTGACATTTTTTTAAATTTTTATTTATTTTCATGATTGTATGAATGTAACTTTTCTGCATGTAGAATCAGTGCACCCCGTGTCGTGCAGCGCATGGAGGTCAGAAGAAGGACTTGCCCAGGACGGAGTTCCCTGGAATTGTGGAGTTACAGACGGTTGCTTAGCTGCCAAGTGGTTGCGGGGATTGAAACCCAGTCCCTGTAAGAGGCTTGTGCTCTGACCGCTAGGCAATAGTCCTCCAGCCCTTCTTAGTTTTGGTCTTATACAAGGCTGTTTGAGCTTTTCTCCAAGCTTTTAATAAAAAATGTTATACAGTGTTAAAAGTTCATCCAGGTTAACTTAGCCTTTCTGGATGCTAACGACCAACTGTAATGCCCAACAAATTTGGCCAAGGGTTCTTAAGGGAAACTTTGATTCCTTGCCCTCGAGATCAAATACGTTCCAGGGGACCTATGTACGTTGGGGCATCTCTTGAAATGTCTTGCAAATTATGTGTCATCGGCTTACGTACAAGGAGAATCTGAGGGATCCCCAATGGGAATTCTCAGCCAGTGTCCAGTCTTTAAGAGAGAAAGTCTGCTCATGCTTCTAAAAGGGAACCTGGGGCATGGAAGAGATGGCCTAGTCGGTAAGAGCAACCAGACGCTCTTTGCAGAGGACCCGGGTCGATCCCCAGGCACCCACATGGGCGGCTAAGATACCGTCTGTAACTCCAATCTCAGGAGAACTCAGTTCCCAGGGGAATCCGAGACCTCTTCTTGACCTCCGGGCATTGCACGACACAGGGGGTGCCCAAAACGCTGCATGCAGACAGTACATTCATAACAAACAAAAGATAAATAATGAAAAAAAAAAATTTAAAAAAAATGTTAAAAAAAAATAAAAATAAAAGGAAGCCCTTGTCAGCAGGACCTGGCTCTTGTCCGTCCAGTGGATGGAACTGGTAAATGAAAAGCCAAAAGGATCTTTAAAAACCACTGTAAACTGCTTTCTTTAAATGACTAATAACATAGAACTAGAGAAAAGGATTATTCTCTATTCAGTACCAAATATAATACTAAATCCTCCTTAAGCTATGCACTTAGCAAAAATATATTAAATACAGAAATCGTGACATCAAGCAATGTGATTTGCTATCAAGAGATGTTGGCCAGGGGATCCAACCCCCACAAAGTGTAAAGGCTCCTTGGCCTTAAACTGGGATACGATGAAGAAGAGAGGCGATAAAGGCCCTGCTGTCGAAGACCTGACATTAACATGGGAAAGATGTATTGAGACACAACACAACAGTTACAAGAAATGGCATCTGGAATAACCAGAGAATGTTACAAGGCTCACTAAACCAAAAAGGCAAATATGGGTCTCATTTGAGCCAGACAAGACTCCTCGTCAGCAACCAGCTACACCGCGCCTGAACCTGGAAATACGTGCAGCAGAGGCAGCCATATGCCTGTATAGCCCAAATCTAATTGGCCTAGTGGTTTGGTCTGCTCCTTGGAGGACGAACCCATGGCTGATGCCACAAGCTTACATCCTCTAGTGGTTAGGAGATGTTTATAAGCCACAGGAAGACCTGTCATAATTAACAGAAAGAATGTAATTCATGGATTAACATACCATCCAAACGTCTTTTTTTCCTTTTGTTTTTTAGTTTTTTATTAATTTTATTTATTTCTGTATGTGTTAGAATGACTGTCTGCATGCAAGTCTGTGCACACGGTCGTACAATGCTGCATAGGTCAGAAAAGGGTCGACCCGCATTCCTCTGCCCTGAGCTGGAGTTTTTCCTGGAATTGGGTTCAGAATGGTTCCTCCGGCCGCCATGTGGGTGCTGGGGATCAACCACGGTCCCTGTAAAGCAGTCGGTGCTCTTAACCGCAGGCCATTCTCCAAGCCCCCTAATTTTAGTCTTGTAGTACTTATAACTAAAGATAAATACCTACCATAACAAAAAATAGACGAAGCACTGTTTAAATATCTACTAACGTATCTATATAGATTATATATTATTAATATATAGCTTGTGCCTAATTAGTAAGATCGAAAGGTTATGTCCTGGACAAACTGCAGCCCATAGAAAGGAAACAGCCAGATTGACCAAGAGTTCAAGCACAGATCCACGAGAACAGTAGACTGTTATTGCTTCTCATCTACCTGTGCCCCTTTCTAAGCCTAGGGAAAATCTGTGGAAGAGGGGTCAGGTAGAATGTAAGGGCTCATTGGGTTTTTTTTAGACTAAAAAGCAGCAATATAGTCTGGACACTCATTTGATCAACTGATTGAACATACAGCCACACCCACCCCAGCTGGATGGTGGGACCCCATGAGCTCATGTGGTTTGGGCACAACAGCCTCAAATTAGTTGACAGAAGGATGCGCTGTACTCACAATTTATCACTTATTGCTAAAATAAATTAAAAAAAAAAAAACAGAGAAAGAACAGGACAGTTTGGCAGAGTGCAGGCTGGGATGGGTGGGGTAGGGTGGGGGAGGGAAAGGGACATATGCTGAACTGGAGGGTGGAAAATGACTGATATGAAATACACAAGCCACAATAAAAAAAATGAATTATTCAGATAATTCCCACCCCTCCAAAAAAAAAGAAAAGCCAAGAAGAGCCAGGCCTTCCGCCCACCCCCAACCTAGATACCCCTGAGAGACCTAGATCCTTAATGACCTTGAGTAAACAAAAAACCTTGGTTAATCTGGGATAATTGTGTGGCCTTAAACATCCAAGGAAAGTAAACAGAATAAATAATAGTTAGGCCTGGGAAATTGTATTTCAGGGAATAAACTTGAGATCTTGGTAAAAAAAAAAAGTTAAAATAAAGAAATAAAAGCACAATTCGTTTTTGCCTGTCGTGCTTGCAAGTGTCACAACCTGTGGCTCGCTAGCTGCTTTTGCTTTCCATCCTTCAAAACATGAAACGCTTTTCAATCAACTCTCATATGGAACAAAGACTCATGTCTCTCCAATGAATGCCTATCCTTCAAACCTTCTAGTGCAGAATGGGACTGCTGATACCATCCACCATGTGGACTGAAGACTACTACTGAAGTTCAGACTGCTTCAGGTATAGACACCATTGGGTAGGACTACCAGGCTAAAATATCATGGAACCACTACTGAAGATCAAGACAGGAGTCGGTGGCACTGGAGCCCGCATTTTTGGTGACTTGGAAAAAGGAAAACCCCAGGTGGTGGAGCAACAAGTGCAGAACTGATGGATGTTTGGGGCTTTCCCCAGGAGGAACTTCTTTCAGCCATAAAGAAATAACAAAAAATGACATCTTTCAGCCTAATAAGAAAACAAAAAACATGAGATGCTAAACACCTTATGAATATATGTGCATGCATATATGCATAGTTTTTTGGAGTGGATGCAAATTGGAGAGGAACAACAACAGAAATGGTGGAACATTGTGGTCAAATAACTGATTAAACGTGAATTCTGCCAAATACAGTAACTGCATGAAAAATTTTAAAATAGACTGAAGAAAAGATAAAAACATGCTTTGGCAGAAGCATGAGCTTCTGGTTGGGGGGCAAGGAAGGGGAACANGGGTGGGGTGGGGGAAGGGAAAGGGACATATGCCTGAACTGAGTTGGAAAATGATGTATGAAATACACAAAGCATCAATAAAAAAATGAATTATGTCAGATAATCCCACCCCTCCAAAAAAAAGAAAAGCCAAGAAGAGCCAGGGCTCCTTCTCCACCCCCAAACCTGAGTAACCCCTGAGGACCAGATCCTCAAGTGACCTTGAGTAAACAAAAACCTTGGTTAATCTGGGATAATTGTGTGGCCTTAAACATCCAAAAGGAAAGTATAACCAGAAATAAATAATTAGTAAGGCCTGAGAAATTGTATTTCAGATATAAAACTTGAGATCTTAGTAAAAAAACAAAAAGTTAAAAATAAATAAATAAAAAGCACATTCGTTTTGCCTGTCTTGCTTGCAAGTGTCACTAACCCGTGGCTGCTACTGCTTTTGCCATCCTTCAAAGACATGAGACACAGCTTTTCAACCTCTCAATATGGAACAAAGACTCATGTCTCTCCATGAATCCTCCAAACCTTCAGTGCCAGATGGGGACTGCTGAGACATCCACCATGTGGACTGAGCTACTACTGAAGTTTCAGACTCTTCAGAGTATAGACTGCCATTGTTAGACTACCCAGGCTATATCATGGAGACCACTACTGGAAGATCAAGACAGGATGCGGTGTGCACTGGACCTCATTTGGTGACTATGGGAAAGGAAAACCCCAGTGTGGAGCACAAGGGCAGAACTGATGGATGTTTGGGCTTTCCCAGGAGGAGACTTCTTTCAGCCTAATAAAGAAAATAAACAAAAAATGACATCTTTCAGCCTAATAAAGAAAACAAAAAACATGAAGATGCTAAAACCTATGATATATGTGCCATGCATATATGCATATTTTGGAGTGATGCAAATTGGAAGGAACAACAACAGCAACTGTGGAACATTGGGTCAAATAACTGACTGAAACGGTGAATTCTGCTCAAAACAGTAAACTGCATTGAAAATTTTAAAATAGACTGAGAAAAAGATGAAAAACATGTTTGGCAGAATGCATGAGCTCTGGTTGGGGGGCAAGGAAGGGGGAACAGGTCTAGATATGATTGGAAATTTTGTATGAAATGCACTAAGTGTCAATAAAAATTGGCTTTGAAAATAAAAAATGCTTAATGGGATAAACATTATCAGTTATGGCAGAATGCATGTAATCTGGTCGGGGAGTCTATGAGGGATACACATGGGTAGGTAGTCTAATTGTGATTAAGATCTATTGTATGAAATGCACAAAAATGCAAGAAATATACACAAAAAGAAACAAAAAGAGCTGAATGAAATAAAAAGTCAATACAATAGTAACAGAATAACTGAAAAAAAGCTGAAATTATATTTGAAGTGAAAAACTCAATAAATCAAATGAAAATTTCAGGGTAAAACTTCACTAAAGGAATATGTTATTCAATACAACACAGACAACCAGGGATTGCACACAAAGATCACTCAGTAAAGGTAACTGATAATTAAAAAAATAATAGAGAACGAGGGGAGATTTGGGACACCATGAAAAGACTAATCTTTGAATTACAGTCAAAGAAGGAAAAGAAAATGTTACAAAATACATAAACAATATTTGCATCAAATCATAGAAGAAATATAGAAAAAAATGCCCACACAGGTGCAAGAGGCCTACAGAACAATTATAAAGAACTAGAAATTACCACAACACGGTCCAATTTAAGCACTAAAACACAGAACAAGGAAAAGTATTGAAAGGTACAGGGAGAGGTGTCAAATCACTTATAAATACAGGCTCACAAGAACAACACCTGATGATTTGGCAGAAAGTTTTGGAGCCAGAAGAGATCCTAAAGAGAAGTATTTCAAACGCTGAAAGCCTACAATAGCCAACCTAGACTACTATACCCAAGAAAATATCACCATAAAACCAGAGTAAAGGAACTCATGATTACTAGGTCTATAGAGGATTCTGGAAGGGAAACTTCGGAATGAAGAGAAAGTTAAACACACCCATAAGGTTACAGAGAATAAAGAATACCACATATATTGCAGGACATAGAAAAATCAATTTAACCTGACCAGGAAAGTTTCTACCTGCTGGGCAAGTTTCATATTGCAGGAATGTGTTATACTGACAGCTGGGGAGAGCTGAATCTTACAGAGTAAACTACTAACCTGAAAGGGAAGCTGCACCACTGGTGCAGTAGTGGAATGACTATTATGAGGATCACAAGCCACTTTTTGGTGGGATAGGATATGAAGCCTGCTCTCCATGATGTTATTCATGTCTGGTACTGTAAACCTGATCAAAAGTTTGTGTCTGAAGAGGTCATGAGTTCTAGGGGAGAATCTCTTCTTGTTGTATTGCTAAATGTTCATGTTGTCAAACTGCCTACTGAATATTTGTGCTGGTAGCCATAGACCTAGTGTGCAACCAAGAACAAGACCAGAGGTCAACACAGGTGTCTTTTTCAATCACTCATATATTTTGACACAGAGACTTTTGCTGAGCCTAGATCTCACCAATGAAACTACATTGAATGATCAGGAAACCCCAAGAAGCCCCAGGGATCTTCTGTCCTCAGCTTTATTCATGGAAGTCCCCAGAATTATCCCCCTCTGTGCCTTTTTCTTTTTACTTCAGGTTTGGGGAAAGCACAAAAACAAGGAATATGTGGCATCTTAGAAAGTAGAGCAATTTATTTGATACTGAATTTGATATATTGATTCTCACTTAGAGCAGGTGAAGTGTGACACACAAGGTAGTATTTTTCCTCTAAGAGCATGAGGGATGAATGCAAGTAGAGATTAGAGGATAGAAGAAGGGGCTTCCCTACTAGAATGTGGAAAATGTTGATATAGGACTACTGTCTATACAGGAGACAGAGCCAGTTTGGGGAGTTGAGGTAAGCCCTGATTAAAAATCTGTTCTTATCTACAGAACATCTATAGAAAATAAGCTGTCAAATGAGACACTATTGTTCAGGTAAGGCTTGTACTTGACAAGGTCCATGTTGTTGTGAGATGGTGATCAAGTGTAATAGGTTGAATAGACAATCTCTTGGTGTCCCCTAGAAGAATATAAGCCATATCAGAAGTATGTTGAATTTGAGGGCTGGGAAACCAAGTCAGACATTTCAATATGTACAAAAGGAAGCCTAAGAAAGACCACCAAATTTTCTCTCCACCCCAGGTCAGTTATAGACAGGTTCTCAGTACTGGCTACAATGGAACCAAAAAGTACAATGCAGCTCACAACCCTCAAGCCCAGTTCCATAAAACAACACAATCCGCAGCTATTTCTAGAGGGATCAGCATTCACCCTGCTATCCGACAGCCAGTATATCACCTTTGAAGTCAAGGTAATGGCCCATGTATATAGTACAGTTTTCCATTATTGTCACACTGTGAGGAATGTTTAAGCTCCCCCCCCCATAGCTATGGGGTTTGGTGCTGGGAACTGAACATGTATCCTCTATAAGAGCAGTTAGTGCTAAACCGTTGAGCCATCTCTCTAGCCACATTGGATAATTATTAAAAAAAGACTAAACCTGTGATTAAAGAGTTGGATCCTTGATCCAGCTTAACTTCCTAGAAGGAAAGACAAGAGATTAGGGTATGTCATTTGGGCCACAATTTAATCAATTTTGTTTAAAAATTATTTGTTGTTTTGTTTTATGTGTATGTAGTTGCACCTGTGTTGTGCAATTATGTGGATGGCAAAAGAAGGTGTTGGATTGCCTTGGAACTGGAATTCTGAATGTTTGTTTGTTAGCTGTAGTGGAGGTGCTGGGAGTCAAATCTAGGTCCCTTCAAGAACATCCAGTACTCTTAACTGCTGAATCATCATATATCCAGCCCAACAATCTTGTCTATATAATAAGGTTTCCAATAAAACTTCCACACACTGAACCTCAGTAGAACTTTCTGGTTGATGAAAACATGGAGGTTCTAGCAAGCTGATATATGGGAGACATTATAGAAGCTCTGCTTTCATCATAGATCTTGTTCTGTATTTCACTTCATTTGCCTAGTCTTGAACTGATAACAAAATTAAACTTCATAAACATAATGGTTTCTTAAGTTCTCTGAGTCATTATGTTCAAGTACTAATACAGAGGGTTAGTTTGTACCCCTGAATTTGGGGTCTATTGTTTAGAATCACAGATGTTTTTTCATGCAGCATGCCTGGAGTCTGTGCTAAGGCTGGTGATATTGCTCAGTGTTTAGTTACATATGGGATTTAAACAAATTTTGAATAAATACTCTTCAACTAACAATTTTAAATTTTAGTAGCATGTCTTAGGAATATAACTAACCTAATGATTGCCAAGAGAGAACGGTATTAAGCACCATGAGCTGCCAATATTTTTTTGTTTGTCATATGATTTTATTTGATTTATATGGTCATATAAATCATATAAAAACTGATGTTCCCTGGGGCTGGAGAGATGGTTCAGCAGTTAAGAGCACTGATTGCTCTTGCAGAGGACCCAGGTTCGATTCCCAGCACCCACATGGTGGCTAAGAACTGTCTTTAACTCCAGTTCCAGGGGAATCCAACACCCTCTTCTGACCTCCACAGCATTGCATGACACGGGTGCACTTACTTACATGTAGATAGTACATTCATACACATAAAATAATAAATAAAATAAAAAAATAAAAACTGATGTTCCCTTTAATGATGAGTAGAAATTCAATAAATAAAACATCGAATAAAGACAGTCTCGAGAGATAAGAGAATATGAGCATTAAATGGAAGAATTCCAAGAAAACACAAATAAGGAGATTTCAGTAGAATGTAGATATCCTGAAAACGTCATGCAGGAAGAAAGCGTTTAGAAGCCAGAGGCTGAAAAGATGGTGTGTGAGTTAAGAGATATAGAGCTGCTCTTCAGAAGACCAACTACACATGGCGCACAGCGGCTGGTACCTCAAGCTCCATTCGGTTTAACTCCCTTTTCTGCCCTCCATGTACAATTGCATAGACACAGAAATAAAAATAAAAGAATTTTTTTTTGTCTTTTTGAGACAGTCTCCCATCAGCCCCAGCTGTCCTAGAACACACTATGGAGACCAGGCTGACCTCTAATACATAGAGATCTGCCTGTCCCTGCCTCCCAAAGTAATCTTTTTTTTAAGGTGCTTACAGTCAAGAAAAGAAAAAGTGTCAATATAAAATCGGACATAATGAAGAGCAATAAAGTGAGTCTGATTTTTTTTCTTTTCTGCAGTTTTATACTTTAACAGAAAGTCTTATTAATCTTATATGAAAAATAAACATGTATTCCTCATCTTTAATCATTGTTTGAGGGTTAAGATAACCTTAAACATAGATATAGATGTAGATGACAGTATTTCATTGCACAGTTGGGTTTAGAGTACTGTTTTAAATAGTAAGATTATACCTAATGTTTATAGAGATACCTTTGTATAGTCAAACACTAGCTTTAATTGTAGATTTCAGCTTTTTAAGGGGAATGAGAAGTCTACATTTTCATTTATTTTGGTACTTTACCTGTTACTCTGAACTCTGTTTATTATTTTTACAACTCTTAAAGGGCAGATGTTAGTTATTGCCTACAGGTTAAATAGAAATATACAATCTAGTCAGTGAAGATGATTTTTCATGTAAAATATATTACAGAAAATTTATGTGAATTCAACTATAGATTTACTATTTACACCGTGGAAACAAATACTACTTAGTGTAATATTACTTGACCTTAAATTTTAACATTGCTTAAAATGATAATATATTGAATTTTAATTTAAATATGAACATTTAAATAATAGAAGTGATAAGAAAACTTATAAAAAGACTGCACCAAAGGACAGAAAATATTCCCATATATAGGTATAGTAATTTCCATAATTTCTGTATTATAGATGTGGAAGGACTGTCTTCACTACTGGTTTATCTAAAGGGGTAGTCTAATTTGTTCAAATGGGAGTGCCCAGATAGATTACAATTATAAACTGGTTAAATTTGCATATTTGTCTGTGTCGGTCATACAGTTGAATTTACAAATATCCTAGTAAGTTTTCCTACAATAGAAGAAAATGCCAGTAGTAACCTACAAGACATAAGCATAGGAAAAGGCTTTCTAAATCAGACAGCAGCTGCACAAAAAATCAGGTCAACAATTGACAAATTGGACCTTATTAAACTCAAGAACTTCTGTACAACAAAAGAAACAATCAAAGAAGTGAAGAGAAAACCCACAGAGTGGGAGGAAACCTTCATCAGTGATACCTCTGATAGAGCCTTAACATCCAGAATATATAAACTACTCAAACAACAAAGGAGGAAGAAAACAAATGATACAAAGAGCTGAACAGAGACTTTACAAATTAAGAAGTAAAGATGGCTGAGAAACATCTTAAATAGTGTTCAACATCATTTTAAGATTATCTTCCTGAATCTTTGAACACTTTTTATAGTTATCTGATATGTTGGGAGTACATAAGTATTAGGACTTCATTCCCTTGAAACAATTATCAAGAACATTTTGGGAAATGAAAAAAATGTTCTTGGGTTTCAGTTAATATCTATCTTAAGAAAGAAAAAGTCTGGTGTGGTATTCAAAAGATACAGTGAGCATAAACATGATTCTGGCAATTAATTACCCATAAGAGTGCAGAGAGTTAGAACAAACTGGCAGAGCATCCTCGGGTGTGGAGAGAGAGAGAGAGGAAATAATTCCCGAGGGACTCTTCATAAGCATCAGGCATTGAGAAATGTGTAAACTGTAAAGAAGAGCATTTTTAGAGACTTTCTTGCCTCCCCTCCCCCGAACAAGGAGAAATATGACGATGATGAGGTCGCTCTCCAACTGTAAATTGGAGACAACTATTATAGAGGTAATCTCTTATAAAACTGGTAAAACTGCCTTCTTTAATTGACTAATAGACATAAGAACTGTGAAAGGATTATTCTCTGTTCAGAACCAAATATAATACTAAAGTCCTTAAACTATGCGCTTAAGCAAAATATATCAATACAGGAGCTCTGACATCAGTAATGGATTATTCCACCAGGGAGATGTTGGCCAGGGGATCTAAGGCCCCACAAAAGGTAAAGGCTCCTTGCCTCTAAACTGGGATACCTGCAAGAAGACAGGCGATAAGGCCCTGCTGCTGAAGACCTGACATTAACATGGGAAAGATGCATTGAGACCACACATGCAAGTGTACAGATGGCCTCTGGACCACCAGAGAGTGTTACCAAAGGCCACTAAACCAATAAAGCAAATACAGGTCTCCTTGAGTCAAGCAAGACTCCACTGTCAACACCAGCTACACCTCACCTGCCTGGAAATACTGTGCAGCAGAGGCAGCCATATGCCTGTATATCCCAAATCTAATTGGCTATTGGCTCTCTCCTTGGAGGAATAACCCATGGCTGATGCCACAAGCTTACATCCTCTACAGGTTAGGAGATGTCATAAGCCACAGTAAGACCCTGTCATATTCAACAGGAAAAAATGTAATTCATGGATCAACATATCATCTAAACATATGTGTCTATACCAAAGTAACCTACCATAACTATTAATGCTGTTTAAATACCTATATATCTAATTGCTTGTGCTTCATTAGTAGGATCGACAGGTTATTCCTGGACAAACTGTCAGCCCATGAAAGGAAACAGCCAGAATTGACCTAAATCCAAGACAACAGCTCCAGAGAGAGTGGACTGTTCTGCTTCTCATCCACCTGTGCCCCTTTTCTAAGCCCAGGGAATAATCTGTGGAAGAGGGGGCGTGGTAGAATGTAAGGGCTGCGATTGGGGTGAATGGTGAAACTACAGCAATGTAGTCTGGACCCTCATTTGATTAACCTGATTGAACATACAACCCCTCACTCCCCGCTGGAAGGTGGGGCTGTGGGGGTTTAGGCACAACAGCCTGCAAATTGGTTTTACATGAAGGATGCTTGTACTCATGGATTATCACTTATAGCTAAAAAATGGAAAAAAATGAGAGAAATATGCAGGACAGTCATGGCAGAATGCATGATCTCGGTGGGGGTGGGGGGGAAGGGAAAGGGAAATATGCCTGAACTGAATTGGAAAATGATGTATGAAATGCACAAAGCATCAATAAAAAATGTTAAAAAAAAAAAAAGAAGAGCATTTTTGTCCTTGTGGGAGGTCATTGTAGAAGTAGCACAGCAGATTCCATCAATTTAGAGTCTAGGAGCCACAGCAGTCAGTTGCTCATTGCTGTTTTTCCCACTATAAATTGAGATAACAATTGTTAGAATATGAAATGTTGAAACTTGAATAATCTATCCATCAAGTGCAGAAGCTTATAGCTTATACACGTTGGGTTAGATAACACTTCTGACGTTGTAGAAAGATAAGAATATGGATGTGATAGCTAGCAGGATACTGTAACTGGAGGAAGTACGGCAGAACTGTTGCACTAAAATTGCCTCTGTACTGTTTCCTGCCTGTTATAAAACTCATCACCGACTCAAAACTGTAGATGGTTACCATCTGTCATCTTAACCTGCATGATGTAATTTTCAAATCTTTTACTTGTTACTTTATGTGAGTGCATATGTGATGTGTGTGGATGTGGTTGTACTGTAGTACTTGTTTGGTGCTCAGAGGATAACTTTTGAAAATCTGTTCTAGTTCTAACCTTCCACCATGTATCCCTCAGATCCAACTCAGGTTATCAGGCTTACTGTGATAGCTTTTACCCACTCAGTCATCTTAGCAGTTTTAAAGCCTTAACTGGAAAATAAAAGTCAGCACAAGAAGACAGAGGCTTTTTTTTCTGGAAGAGAAAAGAGAAATTATTTTGTGTTTAGAATTACTGTGTGAAATTTTTTTGTTGATAACTGAATAGCACACACACACACACACACACACATATATATATATCACACACATATATATATATATATATATATATAGAGAGAGAGAGAGAGAGAGACAGACAGACAGACAGACAGACAGACAGAGAGAGCAAGAGAGTTTGTAATCACCTGAATGTTAAATCTCGCACTGCAATGGTACATTATGTTACAACAGAAAAGCTTGAAAGATCATATTTGATGAGCATCAACCCCCCAAGAACCACAGTTCATGAATAACAACATTTTAAGGGTGAAATATCAATTATAAAGATGTTATTAAGAGAAGAAAGACAATATCAGTGTTTGATATGGTGTCTGGTAACTGAGGTAACAGAAATGAAGATTTTTCACTAAAAAATAGGTGCCACACGCCTTTAATCCTAGCACTTGGGAGGCAGAGGCAGGTGGATCTTTGTGAGTTCAAGGCCAGCCTGGTCTACAGAGCAAATTCCAGGACAGCTGGGACTAGGAGACCCTGTCTCGAAAAGGCGACAAAAAAAAAAAAAAAAAAATAGAGAAATGGGGCCAGTTATCTTAGGTTATCTGTAGGTTAAATTCATTTTAGAGAAATTAAAAGAACCATGTTTTCTGAAGCTAAATGTGCAAATTTATTCAACAGATTTTGAGAGAAGTATATTTAAAAATTTGTATTTACTTCAGTCTGTGTGGTGGGGGAGGCTCCTCTGCGGATGACAGAGTCATTTCTCTGCTTGCACCTTTAAATAAGATCTGGTGATCAAACTCAGTCATCAGGCTTGGGCACAAAGAGCCTTTAAATATTCAGTCATCATCCTGGCCTGATAATTAATCTCATTTAATTTTCTTTATTGGGATTGACTAATATTTACCAACACCCACAATTAGAGTATTAAATTAGTTTGTTTTTCAATTATTTTATTAATTTTGCTTATTAATTTTAAGTGTCAACTTAACACCACCTCGAATCTCCTGAAAAGAGTGTCAATGAGGATTATTTAAATCAGTCTGGCCTTCCAGCACTGTCCTATCTGTTAACTGGTACAGGACTGTTCAAAACATTGTGGAGGGAGTGCGTTCATCAGACATGTTTCTGAATAGTGCAAGAGTTGGGAAAACTAGCTGACAGCAAGTGAGGATGCATGCACTTATTCTCTCTCTGCTCTTGAGTATGGACTTCATGTTTCAAGATCCTATGGAGACTTCTCTACACAATGGACCTCAGATAGAATGTAAGTCAAATTAACTCACCCTTTTCTAGGTTGCTTTTTATCAGGATATTTTATCATAGCAAAGGAAATTCACCTACAATAATATTCTATAGACAGTGATATATCCTAGTAATTTCTTTTTGGGTCTTTTGGAGACAGGGTCTCCCTGTAGCCCCAGCTGTCCTGGAACTCACTCTGTAGACCATACTGGCCTTGAACACACAGAGATCTACCTGCTTCTGTCTCCCAAGTGCTAGGATTAAAGACGTGCTCCACCACATTCGGCTATATCTTAGTATTTTTAAACATTTAAAATGTATCACATAATGAAATCAGGAAGTTTGCTGATAAATGGAACTAGAAACTGTTATACTAAGTGAACTAACACAGACTCAGAAAAAAGTGACAGATGTTCTCTCTCATGTGAATCTAAGCTTCAAATCCTTATATGTGAATATATGACTTGATATAGCTGCAGGGCCCAGGAAAATGGAAAGAATCAGGATGATAAGGGGAAGAGGGATGGAGATAGTAGGAGACAGTTATAATCCAAGGGGAAATGGTGAAAATGGGGAATAATAATAATAAGCATTATCTCTCCTCTTTCTCCAGATAATGCTTATTTCTCCTCTGGATAAAGAGGAGACACAATGCTCAGGTCATACAGCAAGAAATGTGCTATTTCAAAACCCTACCGATAGTACAGATTATATGCATGTGTATAGCTGAAAGCTATATAACATAAAAAAGCACAGTGCCAGGCAGGGGAATCCTCCCTTCGAGCTGTTGGTCAGGGTATAGTTCAAGAGACTCCCAAAATAAGACAGGTGATTGCCACAGCCCTCAATTGCCTCCTAGAACTTGAAGATAAGATCATCTTGCTGAAAACAGTACATACTTCAGACACAGAACTTGGAGCAATGGAGCTGAAATGGATCTGGAAGACTCCTCCCTGAAGACTTACTCTGAAGGTCTCAGAAAATACTATACTAACAGCCAAGGGAGAAAACCAATCACTGATTCCATCCAGTTGCAAAATCAATGAACCAAAACAATGACCAGCCCAGCAGATAGTCTCTACTGATGGAGTAGTGGGACATTTATCTTGTAGGGAAATTGACAGTTGTCTAATTGGACTGAAGACTCCTTCAATGGGAGGAAACCTGTGAAGTATTATAAGCAGAGACAAATACACTTGGCTAAGAGCTCATAAATCATAGAGTAAAAACCTATTTTTGACCCACTCCCAAGTGCAACATAATTTCTTACTGTATTCTAAGTATGTGTCCTTACATTTACAGACAAGTGTTCCTCTAACCACTCATCAAACAAGCTTCTTTTTTGGATAAAATTATAAACTTCCACAACTGAATAAGTGAATAAGTGTTTGTGAAGTGCCCAGTCTTTTTTTTTTAATTTTTAAATTTAAAAAAAAATTTTTTTTAATTTTATTTATTGACGTATGTGTACGAATGTATTGTCTGCATGCAAGTCTGTGCACCCGTGACGTGCAACGCCGCGGAGGTCAGAAGAGGGTGTCGGACTCCCCTGGAACTGGAGTTCTCCTGGAATTGGAGTTTCAGACGGCTCTCGGCCACCATGTGGGTGCTGGGGATCGAACCCGGGTCCTCTGCAAGAGCGGTCAGCGCTCTTAACCACTAGGCCATCTCTCCAGCCCCGTGAAGTGCCCAGTCTTAAGTGACACATCTATAATGCAATCTCTAAACTTAAGTCTCAGTGAAAATGATGGAATAGGAAACGGAATAAGTATTAATGGATCTCTCATCTTCACTGGTGCAGCTTTTTCATGCAATAGATAACCCAGAAAGCCACAACTGGCCAAAGTGCAGAGAATAAGAGACTGATTCTCTTGTTCTATTGAACTTATCCCTGAATAGAACACCTACATGAAACCTGTGCCACCCAGGGCTCAGGGACCATTATAGAAGAGTGTCCCAAAGATTGCAAGAGCCAGAGGTGGTTGGTGACCACACACACACACACACACACACACACACACACACACACACACACACACACAGTTTTTCAGACACCTGGGAAGTTACTCAGATACTTACAGCAATGAGAATAGCATGCATAGGATCCATGTAAACTGAAACTTAACGAAAGCCCAGATTAGAAGTGAGGATGTGGCTAAGAAGCTCCATCCTTGGTTGAAGAATAATTGGCAACAGACAACTACTAGATGAGGAAAAGTTGTTTCTTTTTAAGGGCGTGACAATAGATTGGTTAACCAACCTTCCTTGGATGGATGGAAACACAAACTTGACTCCATAATCCATAAAAAAGATGACAGAATATATAAAATTTAGTGCATGGGGAGACTATAAGATGGATACAGATAGGATTGAGCATCATAATATGATCAACACATATGATATGACAGTCACAAAAATTTTATTATAAAAGAAAAGAAAATATCCAAAAAAATCAAAACAGGTTACCATATGAAAAGATTGTATCAGAGTCGAAGTACAATGCAGGCTCAGGAGCAGACCTCCACTGTTATTTCCTCAGCCCTGCTACTCATTAGCTTTGTTATTTGGGGAATGTTACTCAGCCTTCCAAGACTATAGTTTCCCCATTTGAAAAATGTGAACAGTAATATTGTTTGCTTGTAGGACTGTTAGGTGAATAGAAATATATAGCTATGAAATCAGACTTCTGTATCTGTATATTTTGGCTACCATTATTTTATGTCAAAAGTGTAAAAAAATATTTTTATTTATAAATTTCAGGCAGATGTTTGAAGGATAAAAGTGTAAAGTACTGGACAGAGGAAGTTGTAGGAGCCAAGTGTGATGACATCATACCTAGCCATGTTCCCTGAATAAACCAAATCCCTTGGTCACAGCTACCTGCAAGAGAATCTGGGACATACAGAAGACTACATAGAGGCCTGGAATAAGTGGAAACAGAGAATTAGGCCAAGAAATTGTGTTTTTCTTCTCTAAAATCCCTTTGTAAATGCCTAGATGTTCTGGTGCTGTGAAGTTAAGACCTTATAGAACAAAGGGATCAAGTCTACAAAATACATATGCTGTAACTATATTTTATTCATTAGAAATCAGAATTGTGGTCAAACATTTTTATTCTTGGCTTCAGAAAATATTTTGGATGAAAAAAGTCTTACAAAAAATGAGAAAAATAAAAATATTTTGTTTATTAAAATTCTATCAAACATATCAAAAACTGCAGAAATTAGAAATATTCAATTCTGTCACATACCATAAAGTGAATAACCATCTAAGCCCTACCTAAAAAAATTGTGAGGACCAAAGTTCCATTTTCATTACAATAATGTCTTTATTCACTTAATACAAACTTACTCTTTATCCTATAAAGTTACCACACTGAAATTTTTTCAACATAAAAATAATTTCTCTTTTCACCCTATTTTTTTAAACCACAGACTTTTTTTTTACTCAGAGTTGTGTTAGTGGGTGCTAACATCCAACAAATTCCTTTATCATTAGATTGCCTTAGTTTTACTCTATTGTTAAATAGAATAATGAGATATCTATACTTTTGAATCTTTCCTGTTTTTCTCAAACAATTGAATGAAATAGGTCCCTAGAGGGCTTCAACAGGGAGCTGAGCGGACAAAATAGAGTGGTGAAATTTAAGGTATCGGTCTCAATTCTATGGTTTAAGAATTAGAGAAAGGAGAAGAGAGAAATAAATTTAGCTCAAAATCTCATCAGTCTGATCAAATATACATTACATAAGTTTTTGAAGGAGAGGAGATGAAGAACTGACAGGAAAAATATTTCAAGAAATAATGGCTGAAAACAGTGCTAGCCAGGAATCTATTACACAAGAATCATAAGGAAATCTAGATAGGATAAACAAATTCAAGACAATAATAATTTGAGCAAATTGTGGAAATTGAAGTATAGAAAATCCCGGATCTGGAAAGTGTGTCTGGTAAATCCTACCAAATACCTAATAGTAATAAAACTTATTCAACTCAAGATTTATATAAAAAAATAGAAAATAAAGGCAAATTACCTCTTATTTTATGAGGCCAAAATTTCTTTGACAATGAAGCCAGGCAATTTTTTCAGAAGAAAAGTATAGGCCAGTATAACTTTTTAACACAGATTTAAAATAATCAATAAAATATCAGCAAAACTATCTAAATAGTAGATTGAAATTAGGATCCACTATGACTTAGCAGAATTTATATTTTATGAATAAAATATTTTCTTGACAAAACAACTGTCACTATTATATATTGTATTAGTAGAATGATGCAATTATACACACATCCTTCAGGAAGACTAACTCCCCCTCCCCGAAGCTTCACTGACCAAATAGTACTTCTTAATCTATTCATTGGCCATGTACCTTAAGGAAACACAAAATCAAGTTTTTAGAAGTATGATTTTTCTAATAATATTATAACTCATATACTTTGAGGAATACTAAAATCTGGCATGTATTTTTCTCAGGATGACAAGTTGTGGAATCTAGTGATAACTGTGCCATGTCCTTAGTAGGACAGCACACTAGCATCACGTGTAGTGACTTGTATAAATAGTATTAATTATAATATTAGTTTTCCTATGTTGTCGAAGCACAAACTCTGTAAAATAAAAATAAAAAAATAAAAAACCACAATGAATTGCCTATATATTATATTTCAGGTACTCTAAGTTCATTGTCTCAGGTAATTTGGGTAAGTTTTCTGTAAATTGAGAAATTTGATCAACAAAGAACTTATGTAATATTTCAATTGTTGCTTTATTATTAAGGTTTCTCTAGAGGAACAGAATGGATAGAATGATTATAGCCATATTAAAAAATGTATTAACCCAGATGAATTTGGAACAGTAACGAGAGCTGAATCACACAGGAGCCTGAGAACATCTAATTTCTCATTGCTTGAGGCTGGGTAAAGACATAGTATAACCATAGTGGCCTTATTTCACACAGGAGAGGCCCAGAAACCAGTAGTTTCTCAGTGTTGGACACCACCTCATCCTTTATCAAGAATAGAAGCCTGAAACACAGATATTGATTGGTATCAGCCAAAGAGTTAACTGCAATAGCAACAGAATAAATTAACGCTGCAGCAAGATGGAAGGCCAAAGGAGCAAAAGGCAATACTCTTCCTTCTGGCACTCCCCTTTATATCTGGGCTACTGCTCACATCCATGTGGTATAATTTCCCATGTTAGTTAAAGGAGTTAAGGATATTCCTTAATTGATTATCCTTTCTTAGGTGATTCTAATTTGTGGAAAGTTGGCTTCAAAACATCATAGTCACATCAACAGGAAGTGATTTGAACCTAACAAATATTATTTCAGAATCTTCATTTATTTACTACTTTTGAGAAGTGACTGATTTTACTTTGAGCTAGAAGAAATTTTTGAAGTAGAAATAGTGCTGCCTTGCTAATTTGCCCTAATTTGTTTTGTTAAGTATGAACCTTCCCTTTCTTTCTGGCTTTATTAAAATGTTTAAAGACAGTATTTTAGTATGGTGTCACCCACATGGACCTGAATTTGGTAGCCAGCCATGTTGAATATTTAGGAAAATTGCCTATATCTCAACCTCCATTTATTTATGTGTAAAATTGTGCAACTCAAACTTGTTTCATGCAACTATTGTATATGTTAATGATATATTAGCATATCTCTAAAGTGCTGAGTATAGTATAACAGCAGTGTTCAGTTGATAGTTGTTTTCTGTTTTCCTGATCATTAGTTGTATGTGCTTCTCTTATCTTTCCTTTCCAAGCTTCTCTATATTCCTTACAGCATTATAAATTATAATCTTAGATTAAATATTCTGTCCTTGAGGAATGATTGAAGTTATGTTATTAGTCAACATTTTTTTCTTTTCTATTGTTCTTTTGGAAATCTCCTTACAGAATTATTCTCATAAGTAAATAATCTATTTAAAAATAGTCATGTACATTTCCCTGGTAAAATGTGTCAACAAGATATGTAGGAATGGTCACAGGTCACATCTTGCTTAAATATGATTTGGAACAATATACTATGGGATATTACTTAGAAGGAAAATGACCTATCACATACTAGACATATGTGATAATAGAGAATTCATCTGAACTTGAGAGTATATTTAGTGTTCTTTTTTTTTTTTTTTTTTACATTCTTATGGGTGACAGGCATGTCCAACTGGCAGAAGAGAGATATTTTGCTATGAAAAGAAATGAGCCTTCCTTTTATTATTAGAACAAACTTAAAATGTGGTGGCATGCCTTATATATACTCTCTGAATCCAATAATGTCTTCATGATTTCCAGAAGTTCTACTTTAGCAATATCCTTAATAGTATAATTATATAAAAATAGATTCTAAGAGACATAACTCTTAACCAAAATTAGAGGGCTTTCTTTGAATTGATTGAAGTGCACCATTCCAGGTTCATTTCTTAGTGTGTATTTTATACCAAGTCCATAATGTAGGATTTCAAATGATGCAGCCATAAGGACGAAGAGACACTGAAACATACATTAGGGGTAACAGTCTGCATTTGATGAAATCATCTGCAAGTGTAAGAGAGCATCTGCACACTAGCCTTCCACAGGGCCTGTGGTTAATCCTGTGCTGAAAAAGAATAGAGTAATTACAGTGTGTGGTGAATTTTCAAAAGCTATTTCACTTTAAAGAAGACAGCATAAATGATTCTGATCAGCCATTGAACAAACCTGACTTATCTGTGATTTTTCCCCAGTGAAACAGCACACACCCGAAGTGTTTAGATCAGTGTTTTCCCCACTCTCCTAGGTTGTATTTGAACTATTTTAGGTAATATTTGCATCTGCTTGCTAATTCAGGGACTACCTTGAATAATTACTGCCATAGTTTATATAAGGTGCAGAGCAGTGGACACATTATAACCATTCTTGCTGTGAAGCAGGTACGCTCACTGGTGCTCTTTTCTTCATTTGTGAACATATGGTTCTTGGTTGTTGAGGACTACACAGCATGTTGTTGGTGGCTAGCAGTGGACAACACAGAATAGTCTAGATCCTAGAAACATTAGACCTAGGAATAATCAAAACGTTAGACCTAGGATCAAAATTATATCCAGTAGAAAAATGCTAACATGAAGGTTGAATAAGCTTCATTTTCGAATTCATCATTCGTTATTTTATTGGTCTGTTTGTTGAGCATATACTCTATAACAAACATGCCATGACAATATTTAAGGAAAAAAATACACTGATTACTGCTTTTACTGGGGCAGATGCTTCAGAGAACTAATTTTATGAAGCTATAAACCCTCCAGGGACAATTATTCTTGTACAACTATTAAAGTTAAGTATTCTTTTTTAAATTTTATTATTTATGTGTATGAATGTACTGTCTGCATGCAGGTTTGTGCACCCGTGTCGTGCAATCCCTCAGAGGTCAGAAGAGGGCGTCGGATTCCCCTGGAGTTGGACTTAAAGACGGTTCTCAGCCACCATGTGGGTGCTGGGGATCGAACCCGGGTCCTCTGCAAGAGCAGTTGGAGCTCTTAACCGCTAGGCCATCTCTCCAGCCCAAAGTTAAGTATTCTTTAGCTCCATCAGTGTGGTATTCTAATTCATTTTTAATACAGGTAGTTTTATTTTCCATTGTGTTCCATTTTAAGCTTTCATCACACCTTGATTGGTTTTAATTCCGTTTATTTTATTTATATGTATGTGTGCATGTTTGCATGGAAGTGAGCACACATGTATGTGGGTGCCTTCAGACGATAGCAGAGGGCACCAGGTTCCCTGGAGCTGGAGTTGCAGGTAGTTGTGAGCCTCCTTATGTGGGTGCTAGGAACCTAACTCAATTTGCCTGTGAGAACAGCAAGCTTCATTAACAACTTAGCCACACCTCCAGTCTGATTTTAATTATCTTATAGGAAGACATATTTGCAAGGGCAAAGGATGCACAACCTGTATTAACTGCAGGGTTCCTTCTTCTCATTCCTACAATTGCATTTTCCTTCTTTCTATTACTTTTTCCATTTCAGCCCTTCTAAATAACTAGTTTCTCTTGTTTCTGGATTAATCATTTTGAAGAATTTTGCATATATTAGTATATATATATTTTTTCACCTACAAGTCATTTTACAGAAATTATCTTATTTTATTCTAGTACACAGAAGGGTATCCTATAAGGGCATCCTAAAGTTACTTCAATGAGTCATTTAAATACGACCAGATATATTCAGTAGGGTTCAACTATTAGCTTTTCAAAGAATAACTTATGTTTTCATATTGTCCCGTATTTCCTGGTTTTTCCACTTTTGTGTATTTAAAAAATTTTCATAATCTTTATTTGAGCTTTTTAGTTACTCTGTATTATCTTCCAGATCTGATATTCTTTGTTCTGCTTCCTCTATTCTACTTCTGAGGCTTTTTCCTTTCCTTTCTTCTTGATTGGATGTGTGTTCTAATTCCTTTTTCGTTTCATCCTGTGTTTCCTTTAGTATTTCCATTTCCTTTTTGAACTTCCCAATCTCTTCTTGGTGCTTCTCAATCTCTTCTTGGTGCTCCTTACTTGGTTGGTTGGCTTCCTTTTTCAGTGTTTCTACTTCCTTTCAGAGTTTGTTTTATTCTCCCTCTAGTTCTTTCTGGAATTTATCAATCTATTCTTTTAGTTGTTTCCGATGTTTGTCATTGTATCCCTCTAGGTCATTTTTGAGTTTTTCATTCTCTCTCTTTAGTTCTCTGACTTCTTTATTTTCTTTAATTTCTCTGCAGTGGTCTGCAATTATTCCTCTAAGATCTGGTCTCCTCCAACGGTTTCCCATTGTAGCTATCTCCCACAGGTTTGGTAGAGCTTGGTGCAGGATTATCCTGTGCCTTTCCCATGTTGTCCCTTCATCGTGTCCCTGGCATGTGGGCTTCCATTTTGTGGTTCAGATCACAAATACCTTTTCACTATGTTAGCGGATGGTTTTGCTTTCCTCCTTCAGATGCTTTTTTCTTTCCTTTCCTCCTCCTTATTTATGGAGTATTGACTTGTCTAGGTTTCAGGCTTTCAATTTTGTTTATATATTGGATATTGGAAGACAAAGCACTCTTCTCTTCTTGTTCTGAAGGTTCTCCAAAAAAAAGTCCACTTGGAGTCTCACCGATTTCCGGCAGTGGTGGTGTGTGTGTGTGTGTGTGTGTGTGTGTGTGTGTGTGTGGTATATGCCTGACCTAGCCTGCACCCCGGTACCTGCCTGAGTGACTTCAGCCCCCACAAAGGTGCAGAGGCACCGACCCAAACCCACCGACCCTCTGGTCCCGGCTCCAAAGGCAAAGGGTGGTCCCACCCAGAAGGCCTCAGAGACGCGACCCCCACGCAGCAGCCCAGGAGAGAGTACACCCCCAAAAGTACCTGCCTGAGTGACTTCTGGCCAGCCAGCACAAAGGTGCAGAGGCACCGACCCAAACCCACCCACCCTCTGGTCCCCGCTCCAAAGAAGAAGGGTGGTCCCGCCTAGAAGGCCTCAGAGTTGCGACCCCCCTAGCAGCAGCCCAGGAGAGAGTCCCTCTCCCCCACCTCTCGCCCTGTACAAAAGTCAACTCCAGATGGATCAAAGACCTCAACGTGAAACCCCAAACTCTGGCCAAGTTAACCAAAAGAAAGAGGTAACAACTCCAAATCAATAGAATCTGTGATGAAAGGGGAAATATAACAACAGACAATGAAAAGATCCAGACAATCATATGGGAATACTTGAAAAACTTATACTCTACTAAGTTTGAATACTTAGAAGAAATGTAAGAATATCTGAAATCTTGGGAATCACCAAAGCTCAACCAAGAAGAGATTGACAGCCTAAATAGACCAATAATACAAGAAGAAATTGAAGATGTAGTAAGTAGCCTACCAACCAAAAAATGCCCAGGCCCAGATGGTTTCATGGCAGAATTCTATAAAATATTTCAAAAAGACTTACAACCATTACTACTCTAATTGTTTAGAAGGATACAAATGGAGGGAGTTCTCCCAGATTCCTTCTATGAAGCCAGAATCACGCTATTACCAAAACTAGGTAAAGATACAACCAAAAAGGAGAACTATAGACCCATCAAAAGTTTCTGTACATCAAAAGAAACAATAAAGGAAGTGAAGAGAAAACCCAGAATGGGAGGAAACCGTCACTGCAGATACATCTGACAAAGCATTTATTTCCAGAGTATACAAGGTACTTAAAAAACAAAGAAGAAAGAAAACAAATGTCACTCAAAAGATGGAGCAACAAAAATTTTAAACCCATGAAAAAGGAAATTGAGGAAGACATCAGAAGATGGACAAACCTCCCATGCTCATGGATTGGGAAAATAAATATAGTAAAAATGTCCATCCTACCCAAACTAGTGTATAGATTTAATGCAATCCCAATCAAAATCCCCAAGAGTTTCTTCACAGACTTGGAAAAAAAAATCTTCAATTTCATTTGGAAAAACAAAAGACCCCGAATAGCCAAAGCAACCCTGAGCAAAAAGAGCAATATAGGGGGGATTGCTATACCAGACATCAACTACACTACAGGCCTATACTCACAAAAGCAGCCTGGTACTGGCACAAAAACAGACCTGTTGACCAATGGAATAAAACTGAAGATCCAAACCTGAGCTCATACAATTTCAGTCACCTCATATTTGACAAGGGGGCCAAGAAGACACAATGGAGAAAAGACAGCAACTTCAGTAAGTGATGTTGGCAAAACTGGATCACCACTTGTAGAAGAATGAAATTAAACCCCTCCCTCTCACCCTGTACAAAAGTCAACTCCAGTTGTATCAAAGACCTCAACGTAAAACCCCAAACTCTGGAGGTGATAGAAGAGAAACTTGACTGCAGACTACAAGACATAGGCATAGGAAAAGACTTCCTAAATCAGACAGCAGCTGCACCAGAAATAAGATCGACAATTGACAAATGGGACCTCATTAAACTCAAAAGTTTCTGTACATCAAAAGAAACAATAAAGGAAGTGAAGAGAAAACCCACAGAGTGGGAGGAAACCTTCACTGCAGATACATCTGACAAAGCATTAATTTCCAGAGTATACAAGCTACTCAAAAAACAAAGAAGAAAGAAAACAAATGAATCACTCAAAAGATGGAGCAAAGATCTGAATAGAGACTTCACAGAGGAGGAATTAGAGATGGCTGAGAAACTCTTTAAGAAGTGTTCAAAATCGCTAATTATTAAGGAAATGCAAATTAAAATCCACTTTGAAGATACTCATCTTACTCCAATAAGACTGGCTAGGATCAGAATACGATACGATGATACCAAGTGGCTGGAGAGGTCTTGTGGAGAAAGGGAACACTCAATCCATTGCGTGGGAATGTAAACTTGTACAGCCACTATTGAAAGCAGTGTGGACAACCCTTGAAGACTCAAAATTGAACCTGCATTTGACCCATCAATTAAATATGCATTAATTGAATATACACCCTTGTCTCCTGCCCCTCCCACCCTTTCCCAATCACCATTTCAGTCAGTTTTCTGATGCCGTCTTTCTGTTGTTGTTCTTTTACTATGCATCCCTCTCCATGAGAATATTTATATCTGGGTTATGGCACTAGCATCCACATATGAGGGATACATTGTCGTTTGTTTTTCTGGACTGTGTTACTTCACTTAACATAATGTCTTCTAGTCTCCATCCATTTACCTGCAAAGTTCATGATGTTGTCCTCTTTACTGCTGCATAGAACTCCATTGTATACATGTACCACATTTTCTCTATCCTTCTCAGTTGAGGGGCACCTGAGCTGGTTCCACTTTTTTGCTATTGTGAAACAGAGTTGACAATAACATAGCTGTGCATGTATCTCTGCAGTAAGATGTGTCTTGTGGGTATATATACCCAGGAGTGGTATGACTGGGAGGGGAAGGACACAGATTTTTCCCCTCAGGAGGAAGAAAAATCTTCCTATCAGAAGAAAGGCATATCTTCTAGTGTATTGATTTTTATCTTTATTAGACCCATTTCAGGCTTCTGGATTTTAATAGCATCAAAATTGTTTTGAACTGTTATTATATATATGATTCTTTATGTCCACATTAAATAATACTATGGAAATTGCCAAATGATAAGTTTTTAAAATTTCTTATAAGTTGTTGATGTTCTACTATAAATAGCATTTTCCTTTTAGTATGCCCTGACAACCCCAACCTCCTTATCTTCTTGAGTCTGGATTGATATTTTTATTTATTATGATGTCACATTCTACCACCGCTTTGATGTTTTTTAATGTTGAAAATGTAGATAGTTTGGCCAGTGGATAACCTCTTGAGCTAGTTGTGTTTTTTATTATGTTCATATATATCTTTTTTTTTATTTCTGTATGTGTAGAATGTACTATCTTCATGCAGGTCTGTGCACCCGGTCGTGCAATGCCGTGGAAGGTCAAGAAGAGGGTCTTGGATTCCTGGAACTGGAGTTTCTCCTTGAATGGAGTTTTCAGACAGGTTTTTTTGGTCCGCCATGTGGGTGCTGGGGAGCGAACCCCGGGTCCTCGTAAGAGGGTCGGCGCTCTAACCACAAGGCTACTCTCTCCAGCCCGCATATATATCTTATAATGTAAAATTATAGTTATCATAGCTGGCCCAAAACTTTTTTTCTACTGGATCAGACAATATGCTTTTTTTCTATGACACTCTAATTTCTTCTAGTGCAGAATACTGTTATTTAATGTTTCTATCTTTTATATTCTCTTATAAATTAACATGAGATACAGTCCAGACTGAAGTAGTTGACATTTGTTATTCAATATATAGTCCATATATTTATATATGTATAATACTATGAAATTATAAATTACAATATTTGACAAAAGAATAATAAATAAGAATTATTTTTAATGGTCAATATGTACAGTAGGCTTAAATACACAATAGTAAGAAAATTTAAGAGTATGCAGTTAAAAACTGGTGGATTGGAACTTCAGGTGTGGTGGAACACACCTTTTTAATCACAGAATTCAGGAGGCAGAGACAGGTGGATGCGCTGTGAATCCAGGCCAGCCTGTGTATATTATATAGTATATATATTATATATATAATATATATATATATATTTTTTTTTTTTTTTTTTTATATATATTATATATATATATAATCATATATTATATATATATATATTGTTTATTTATAGCATATATTTTATATATTTAATATATATATTATCGTAATATATATTAGTTATATTATCTATATCACATATATCATATATATATATTATATAATATATATAAACATCAACAATATATATATATCAATTAATAATAAATACATAATATATAATGCCATATATATATATAAAATAATATATATTTAATGTTATAAGTCAGCTGGGCCTATAAGGGAACACTGTGAATAAATAAATAGTCACAATAAACAATGATACAAACACAAAAATTGGTGGATTGTGCAGAATAAACATAATAGGCTACAACATGATGCTTGAGGGATCTCATAAGGCGCCCGGCTGGCCTCAAAACGTGTCTTCTTCTGTCTCTAAATCCATATGTTGGATTATATGCCTATGCCTCTGGTTCTGAAGAAGTATATTTTCAACAATCATATAATGATAATTGTTGTAAATATGTGTGTATTATTTTTTCATACCTTTCGCCAATCCCAAGAGCTACTTTTGTTTCAAACTTATAAAGGACACATGGATTCCAGGGTATTTATTCTCACACAGATCAGTTATCCTGTCAATGGTACACTAGCTCGACACTATCCACTCTGCCATGATCCAAACGGTTTGGTAGTAACACTTTTGTTTTGGTGTAGCCAGCAACTGTTTAAATTGACATAAAGTCTGATCAGCAGGAAACAATATATGCACCAACACTGTAAAATAGCTAAATCCTGGCTGGAATAGTTCATAGCTTGAGCCCCAGACCTACTACTTTTTCAATTATCGTTCCTATCCTAAATCAATATAATGTCTACTGTATTCTAAACACTTATCCTTTAACCCACAAGATAAGTGCATACTTCCATAGCTATTTAACAAAGCTCATTTTGGCAGCAAAATGGAGTCTATTACAAAGAACCAAGATGGGTCTAATGTAAAGAATAAGAGTCTATGCAGTGTCCAACTCCATCTGATATATCTAAGGTATCAGCCTTACAACCAAGGCTTGGGAAACATGACAGAGAAGGGAGTGGATAGATTTTAAGAGCTAAAGACCAGGATACCTGTTGCTCTAAAGTTTCTTCCAGAATTTACAGGGAAGTTATGCCTACAGAATCTCAACAATATAGTTTCGTGAACAAGACCTGCATAATGGTATCACCAGATGCCATGACATGATGAATGGCAAAATTTCACAAGCTCTCAACCTCTGGATGAAGAACTACAAAGGCAATAAATAGATTCCTGGGAGAATCAGTTTTCACTAGTGACAAGTGATGCTGATGTATCCTCAACCCAAGTGTCAGCATGAAACACAATATTATAGAACAACAACTTAAATGGATCTGATAATATATTATATAGTATATTATAGTATGATTCACTAATTTGTGTGAAAACATATAATTATGGAAGAGGTCTCAAAATTTAAAAGACTGTGTTCCATAGGAGGAAAGGGAAAAAAGAGGGGTGGGAATGATATACACATCCAGCTCTCTGCCTACAACATTATTTCAACGATAAACTGACAAGAAATCATAATAGTGCCAATAGACAAATTCTTGCTCGCATTTGAATTTTCTATTCCTTTTGTTATAGTTATCGAAAATACTAAACCAAAACATAAAACTGTTTACTTTTTCAAAACAAATTCTATAGCATTTTATTTTAATATTTAATATATTTATTTTTTTTTTGTGTGATCGCATCGTCCTCGGTGCTGGATGCCGCAGGGGAAGACTCTGGGTTCCCTGACTGAGTTCTCCACCGGAGTACGAGGTCAGACGTGTGGAGATGACGTCCGGCGTGGCGCTAACGCAGGGGCTTCCAGCCCTTAGATTAATAGATAATCATTTCTAAGAATTTTTGTAGTGGAATTTTTGGATCTCTAAATATTGAATTATCTGCAAAGTAGAGATACTTTTTTCATCTTCTTTTCCATTTGTACCCTCTTAATTGTCCTTCTCTTGTCTTATATAGTCTCACATAGGAGTTTCAACAGACTAACTGATAAAGGACTTGAGATAGTGCACAACCCTATCTGATTCCCTAATTTCAATGGGAATGCCTTCACACACGCTCTTCTCACACATTAGAATATTTGGCTCTGGGTTTGTTGTATATAGCTTCAATGATATCTAGCGTATGTTCCCTCTATGAAAAATTCCTTCTTTTAGCAAATAATGCCATGTTGAAGTTTTGTCAAAGGCCTTTTCTGCATCTATTGAAATGGTCATATGATATTGCCTTTGAGTCCATCTTATATATTTTACAACATTATATTGTCTTACATATATTGAAACTCCCTGCTCTCTGGGATAAGCCTACCAAAGATTGGGCCGATAGTTTTCTTATCTTTCTTGTATCATTTCATGTTTTGTTATTAGAGTGATGCTGGCTTTCCATAGAAGGAATTTGGAATTCTCCTTCTGCTTCGATCATTAATAATAATGTTAAGCAGTTGTGAACTGTTAAGATCCCCTTTGAATGTCTAGTAGAATTCTGCTGTAAATCCAATATGGGCCTGTGGCTGTTCTTTTATTCAGGAGGTTTTGTAACACTGTTTCAAGTTTCCCTTATTTTGTTATGGTCTAGTTTAAGCTTTTTGCAAAAGAACAAAACAAGTTTCAAAAACAAACACCTTACAACTAGATGAAATTTAATTCTCAAAATAACAAATAAAAAAGAGGAGTTACTTGGTAACAATGATACATAGAAAAAAATAAAGTTTACTTGAAACAATAACAAATGTGTATCAGAATAATTTTGTAATTTTCTACTAACAATGTCATTTGTAGATATATGTAATGAACAGATATGTGATATTAAAGTAGCAAGTCATCATAAAGTCACTAAAGCAGGGAACAGATGGTTTTTACATGCTAGTTGTAAATGCTATAAAAAATAAAGATGCAATTAATAGTGTTGGTCACAGATTAACTGTAAGAGAGGGAAAAGTAATCATTAGAAGTTCAATAATTTCACTGCAGTAGATAATAAAACACTGATAGTAGGCAGTTCAACCTACGTTCAGAATGTTTATAATTTTATTGAGCAGTTATACACTCATACATGGTTCCCTAAATCAATTTAGCCCTCCATGCCTAACCCCATCAGAACTCATGTAACTACATCATCCAAGTTCATCCTATCTAGTCAAGCTTTTTGAACATAGATGTCCATTTGTGGCAAATTCATCACCACTAGGAGTCCTAAGTCGGCTCCACCCAGAATCTTTTTTTTTTTTTTTTTTTTTGGTCTTTTGAGACGGTCTCCCTGTAGTCCCAGCTGTCCTGGACTCACTCTGTAGACCAGCCTGGCCTGAAATCAACAAAGATCCGCCTGCCCTGACGCCTCCCAAAGTGCAGAGATTAAAGGAGTGCACCCACCATGCCAGGCTCACCCAGAAATCTTAATTATAGTATATTCTTCTTTACATAGCAAAACTCAGTCTCCAGTGGTTTCAGTCTAGGGCTCAGTCCCTGACCCCATTTTCTCCTGCTGCCATTCTTGAGACCTTCTCTGAGTTGGCATGGGTCAGTGCCAGATGACAGTATTTGCCACAAGCGTCACTGTGAAAGCTGTCCAGTGTCTGAAAGCACTCTGCTTCCCCTACTGTTTCATGCAACTAGCCCTGGTTCTTACAACTTTTCTTCCCTGTCTTCCACAATAATCCNCAGCAAATTATATCTACATTTAACTCAGATGCATTACCGTTTTTATCAGAGTCTGTAAACCAATGTTGTTTAATATACACATATTTACTTTTACTAAGTCCTAAAACACCATGTATCCTGTAGACAGTGTCTAGGTGAAACTGAGTACTTGCTGAACTCACATCAATTAAATATGCCTTGATTGAATATACATCCGTGTCCCTCTCCCACCCATCCCCCCTTCCCAATTCACCATTTCAGTCCATTTTCTGATGCAGTCTTTCTGTTGTTGTTCTTTTACTATGCATCCCTCTCCATGAGAAATATTTATATCTGGGTTGTTGGTACTAGCATCCACATATGAGGGACACCATTTGTCGTTTGTTTTTCTGGGACTGTGTTACTTCACTTAACATAATGTCTTCTAGCTCCATCCATTTACCTGCAAAGTTCATGATGTTGTCCCTCTTTACTGCTGCATAGAACTCCATTGTATACATGTACCACATTTTCTCTATCCACTCTCAGTTGAGGGGCACCTGAGCTGGTTCCAGCTTTTTGCTATTGTGAACAGAGCTGCAATAAACATAGCTGTGCATGTATCTCTGCAGTAAGATGTGTCTTGTGGGTATATATACCCAGGAGTGGTATGACTGGGAGGGGAAGGACACAGATTTTTCCCCTCAGGAGGAAGAAAAATCTTCCTATCAGAAGAAAGGCATATCTTCTAGTGTATTGATTTTTATCTTTATTAGACCCATTTCAGGCTTCTGGATTTTAATAGCATCAAAATTGTTTTGAACTGTTATTATATATATGATTCTTTATGTCCACATTAAATAATACTATGGAAATTGCCAAATGATAAGTTTTTAAATTTCTTATAATTTGTTGATGTTCTACTATAAAATAGCATTTTCCTTTTTAATATGCCTGACAACCCACCTCCTTATCTTCTTGAGTCTGGATTGATATTTTTATTTATTATGATGTCACATTCTACCACCGCTTTGATGTTTTTTAATGTTGAAAATGTAGATATTTGGCCAGTGGATAACCTCTTGAGCTATGTGTTTGATATTATGCATATATATCTTTTTTTTTATTTCTGTATGTGTAAGAATGTACTATCTGCATGCAGGTCTGTGCACCCGTGTCGTGCAATGCCGTGGAGGTCAGAAGAGGGTCTTGGATTCCCCTGGAACTGGAGTTCTCCTATAATTGGAGTTTCAGACGGTTTTTGGCCGCCATGTGGGTGCTGGGGATCGAACCCGGGTCCTCTGTAAGAGCGGTCGGCGCTCTTAACCGCTAGGCTATCTCTCCAGCCCGCATATATATCTTATAATGTAAAATTATATTATCATAGCTGGCCCAAAACTTTTTTTCTACTGGATCAGACAATATGCTTTTTTTCTATGACACTCTAATTTCTTCTAGTGCAGAATACTGTTATTTAATGTTTCTATCTTTTATATTCTCTTATAAATTAACATGAGATACAGTCCAGACTGAAGTAGTTGACATTTGTTATTCAAATATAGTATCATATATTATAATATAGTATAATACTATGAAATTATAAATTACAATATTTGACAAAAGAATAATAAATAAGAATTATTTTTAATGGTCAATATGTACAGTAGGCTTAAATACACAATAGTAAGAAAATTTAAGAGTATGCAGTTAAAAACTGGTGGATTGGAACTCAGTGTGGTGGCACACACCTTTAATCACAGAATTCAGGAGGCAGAGACAGGTGGAGCACTGTGAAATCCAGGCCAGCCTGGTATATATATATATATATATATAATAGGCCCAGCTGACTTATATATATTATATATATATATACTTAAGTTATATAAAATATAAAATTATTAATAAAAATATATATTTATGTATATATATATGTGTATATTATTATACTAACTGTACATATATATGATAATATAATATATATATAAATTATATATATAATATAATATATAAATAATAATATATAATAAATTATATATAATAGTAATAATAAGTATATATATTAAATGTTATAAGTCATGCTGGGCCTATAAGGAACACTGTGAATAAATAAATAGTCAAATAAACAAATGATACAAACAACAAAAATTGGTGGATTGTGCAGAAAAAATAAACTAAGGCTACAAATGCATGCTTGAGGATCTCATAGGCAGCCCAGGCTGGCCTCAAAACGTGTGTTCTTCTGTCTCTAAAATCACATATGTTGGAATTATTGCCTATGCCATCTGTTTCTGAAGAAGATATTTTCAAAATCATATAATGAAATTTTGTAAACATATGATGTTGTATTATTTTTTAAAATACCAAGAACTACTTTTGTTCAAACTTATAAAGAGAACATGGATTCACAGGGATTTTAATTACATCACACAGATCAAGTTATCCTGTCAATGGTCAACTAGCTCAAGAACAACAATAAAATCCACTCTAGCAACATGATCCAAACGGTTTGGTAGTAACACTTTTGTTTTGGTGTAGCCAGCAACTGTTTAAATTGACATAAAGTCTGATCAGCAGGAAACAATATATGCCCATACTGTAAATATAGCTAAATCCATGGCTGGAAAGTCATAGGCTTGAGCCAGACACCTACTACTGTCACATTTCCCTATAATCAATATAATGTCTACTGTATTCTAAAACTTATCCTTATACCCACAAGATAATTGCAACTTCCATAGCTATTTAACAAAGCTCATTTGGCAGCAAATGGAGTCTATTACAAAAGAACAAGATGGGTCTATGTAAAGAATAAGAGTCTATGCAGTGTCCAACTCCATCTGATATATCTAAGGTATCAGCCTTACAACCAAGGCTGGGAAACATGACAGAGAAGGGAGTGGATAGATTTTAAGAGCTAAAGACCAGGATACCTGTTGCTCTAAAGTTTCTTCCAGAATTTACAGGGAAGTTATGCCTACAGAATCTCAACAATATAGTTTCGTGAACAAGACCTGCATAATGGTATCACCAGATGCCATGACATGATGAATGGCAAAATTTCACAAGCTCTCATCCTCTGGATGAAGAACTACAAGGCAATAAATAGATTCTGGGAGAATCAGTTTTCACTAGTGACAAGTTTCTTGATGTTATCCCCCCAAGTTGTCAGCCATAAACACATATTATATGAACAACACAAAATGGATCTATAATATATATATATATATATATATATATAAATTTGTGTGAAAAATATAATTATGGAAGAGGTCTCAAAATTTAAAGACTGTGTTCCAAGGAGGAAAGGGAAAAAAAGAGGGGTGGAATGATATACAATCAGTACTCATGCATAACATTATTTCATACATAACTGACAAGAAATCATAATAGTGCCAATAGACAAATTCTTGCTCGCATTTGAATTTTCTATTCCTTTTGTTATAGTCTATGAAATACATAAAAACATAAAACTGTTTACTTTTCAAAATAGCACATTTCTTAGCTTGTAGCTATCTAATTAAGATGTGAAGATATTAATCATTTCTAAGAATTTTTGTAGTGGAATTTTTGGATCTCTAAATATTGAATTATCTGCAAATAGAGATTAATTTTGCATTTCTTTTACATTTAGTAACTCCTTTAATTTCTTCTCTTGTCTTATATGTCTCACAAGAGTTTCAAGTACTAAGTAAAGGACTTGAGATAGTGCACAACCCTATCTGATTCCTAATTTCAATGGGAATGCCTTCCGTTCTCACACACTTAGAATATGTTGGCTCTGGGTTTGTTGTATAAAGCTTCAATGATATCTAGCGTATGTCCCTCTATGAAATTCCTCTCTTTTAGCAAATAATGCATGTTGAATTTTGTAAGGCCTTTTCTGCATCATTGAAATGGTCATATGATTATTGCCTTTAAGTCCATCTATATATTTTACAACATTATATTGTCTTACATATATTGAAACATCCCTGCTTCTGGGATAAAGCCTACCAAAGATATGGGCCTATAGTTTTCTTTCTTTCTTGTATCTTTACATGGTTTTGTTATTAGAGTGATGCGGCTTCATAGAAGAGTTTTGGATTCTCCTCTGCTTCATCATTATGAACTAATTTAAGCAGTTTGACTGTAGATCCCTTTGATGTCTAGTAGAATCTGCTGTAAATCCAATATGGGCCTGGGCTGTTCTTTTATTCAGGAGGTTTTGTAACACTGTTTCAGTTTCCTTATTTTGTTTGGGTCTGTTTAAGCTTTTTGCAAAAGAAACAAACAAGATTTCAAAACAAAACCTCAACTAAAAAATTAATTCATAACATAAAAATAAAATAAAAAAAATACAAGAAAAAAAAAAAAATAAGTTTACTGAAACAATAAGCAAATTGTATCAGATATTTTGTAATTTTCTACTAACAATGTCATTTGTAGATATATGTAATGAACAGATATGTGATATTAAAGTACAAGTCATCATAAAGTCACTAAGCAGGAACAGATGGTTTTTACATGCTAGTTGTAAATGCTATAAAAAATAAAGATGCAATAATAGTTTGGTCATCAGATAACTGTAAGAGAGGGAAAAGTAATCATTAGAAAGTTCAATAATTTCACTGCAGTAGATAATAAAACACTGATAGTAGGCAGTTCAACCTACGTTCAAATGTTTATAATTTTATTGAGCAGTTATACATATACATGGTTCCTAATCAATTTAGCCCTCCCATCCTAAACCCCCAGAACTCATTAATAACATCATCCAGTTCATCCTATCTAGTCAAGCTTTTTTGAACATAGATGTCCTTTTGTGCAATTCATCCACTGGTCTAGTCGGCTCACCCAGAAATCTTTTTTTTTTTTTTTTTTTTTGGTCTTTTGAGACGGGTCTCCCTGTAGTCCCAGCTGTCCTGGAACTCACTCTGTAGACCAGGCTGGCCTGAATCAACAAAGATCCGCCTGCCTCTGCCCTCCCAAGTGCTAGGATTAAAGACGTGCACCCACCATGCCAGGCTACCCAGAAATCTTAATTATAGTATATTCTTCTTTACTAGCAAAACTCAGTCTCCAGTGGTTCTCATCAAGGGCTCAGTCCTCTGACCCATTTCTCCTGCTCCATTCTTGAGACCTTCTCTGAGTTGGCATGGGCTCATGCAGATGCTAGTATTTTCCACAGGCTCACTGTGAAAGCTGCCAGTAGTCTGTAAGCCTCTGCTTCCCCTACTGTTCATGCACTAGCCCTGGTTCTTACAACTTTTCTTCCCTGTCTTCCACAATAATCCNAACCCGCTGGGGCGGGGGGGGGGGGGGGGGCGGCGTTCAGGACCGAGGGGCTCCCAGGGCCCTGTCTCGGGCTGTCAGGCTAATCCTGCTGCCTGCTCCCACCCTGCCCCTCCCTAGGGGGCGTTTGCTCGGCGGAGGAAAGTTCAAACGCCGCGGAAGCCAGCCCTGGGAGGCGCTCGGAGCTGAAAAGCCGCGCGGCCGCGAGAGAGACCCCTCGAGAGGCCGGGGAAGGCGGACTGCAGAGCCGGGCGAGAGCCGCTGTGCGCCCAGGGCCGCGGGCCTGGCAGCCGGACCCGGCTTCTCCAGAGAGCTTAACTTTCTCTCTGGAAGCCGTGGAAGTGCGGGGCGGCGGTGGCCCCAGAGCCGCGGGGGGTGTAGGGAGGCCAGACGGGAGCGCGTTCTCTCCCGGCCGCGCCAAAACACCCGAGACGCGACTCTGCCTGCGCCCCGCTCTCCCGCGCCAAGTTGCACAACAAACCGTTTAAACATCTCGGCACAAAACCCGGTCCACTGTGGGGCCACACATTAAAAAGTGTTATTCGCTTTGAAGTTTTTGTCTAATGGCTCTAAACTGAAAGAAAATGTTTTCCTATTACTTAATTCAATCATAGCGAAGAGACTTGGTAAAAAGCCCACGGACTTTGCCCCAAAGTGTGACAGAGTTCTCTTTGTGTTTGCTTATCCTCCGCTGTCACACACTTTAATTCGCCTCTCTTTATCTGGCATTCAAAACTTTCTTCAATGACATTCAATAAGGTCTAGAGGCTGGAGGGAGAGGGGGAAACTGGTTATTCCCCCAACCCCTGGATATTCTTTCCCAGTAGCTTTGAGGGCCCTTAACCCCTTCCTCGCCTGGAGGGCTGGGCGGCTCCCAGGAGGGCCCCACACTGGCATCTCGCTGGCTGCCAGCTCTGGGGCGCTGCGGCTGCCCCTCTGCGTTCTCTCCAGCCCGCCTCGGCCCAGCGGGGAGCCCCTCTCCGGTCCCAGCTCTCCACAGCTCAGCCCAGCCCAAATTTCCCAGAGAGCAATTAGAACGGGAATTAGGCTGCATTGATGCGTACCGGCTGGTTTGCGGGAGCCTTGGGGCCCCGAGACCCCGACTGGAGGGCACCCCATGCCAAGCAGCCAAGTAGCTTTGACTCCCCACGCAGACTGGATGGCATGCCCTGCACGCGGGTTAGTTCCCCCTATTGCATCTCTCTCCCTTTTGTGCAAGCGGTTGCTCCCACCCTCGACTCTCCCGGAACAAATTATCTTTGCTTTTAACTAGTTGTTTGAGGCTGCTGTTATTGCACGAATGTCACGAACGCTTCGGGTTTGGGCAGCCTATGCTTCAGCACCGGTCCCCCACCCCCTCCGGAAAGCTCCCCTGTCCATTTCTCGCAATTCCATTCATATCTCAAGAGCAGGTGACTGCGGCGATTTGGTTCCAATAAAATCGAAAGTAAACGTCTTTGGTGAAAAGTTCCAGACTGTAAATTCTAAATATTTATGCTGATTTCCAGTGTGTGGAAAAACGCGCTTGAAACAGCTCAGAGCCCGAGGATGATTTTTAAAAACTGAGGCTGTGTACATAAAGCCGGGCATTTGAAGTTGTTTAACCATTGTGTGACCGGAAGAAAGAGCACAGGCGACGGAAACTGGAAAGACAGCTGTTCTTCGATTCTCTCCAGCGTGGCGGGCAAGCCTAGTGGGGTGTGCACCAGTGGACAGAGTGCGCACTAGATCTCTCTTCCCCGCGGGCAGAGACCATCCACATTCGCCACATTACGTGGGGTGCTAGATCTGTGTACGTACGACTTGGTCCTTCATTCCCTATACCTCATATGTGTCCAGGACTTTCAGAGACTCAGGCCCCCAGCCCCCCCCCTCCCACTTTGTTTTTCTTTACCTTCACCGCCCTGTTGTTAAAGGCTGCTTGGCCAGGATCCGCCAAACAAAGACTAGGTGTTCCTTGTTAGGCAACACCAAAGGTGAATCATTTGAGAAACGTAGAGAAAACAGAGGGGAACAAGGCGACAGATTTTTAAAAAGAGGATTAGTGAGCCTTTCTCCACAGAGGCTTCTTCTCGCCCAGAAACCCTGTTCTGCTTTCTCCAACACAGGCAGAAAAAAAGGACTCCACAGGTGGAAACGGTGGGCCGCTGCAAGGACACTCGTGGGATGCAGGGCTGAGCTGAGAGAACCGAGTAAAAGCAATACACCTGGGGAGGGGGGGGTGTAACGGAAAGAAGAGGACCAAGATCCAGTGGGCAGAGGAGAAGGGTATGCGCCCATGGGGATCTGTGGAAGCGAGGCAGCAGGGGTGCAAAATCAATAAGATAAATAGGCCAATCGCCAGCGCAAAGCCAAAGGGGAGTAAGAAAGAGAAAGAAAGAATAGTAATAATCGCGGGAGAATTGAGAAAATAAACCCGAAAAGGGAGAGGAAGGGGGCCGGTGCGCCTGTTAGGACGCGGGGCGGCGGGGGGTGGGTGGGGGGGTTGACAAGAATGGTACATTATGCAGTTCATTTAGTTAACAAGTGAAATAATGAGGAAGCGTGCAGAGTGAATGCCAAGAGAAAGGGCACAAAAACCCTATTGAGAGGCCCGGCCGCTCCTGGCGTCGCCCATCACATGGCAATAGTCCTATTTAAGCGGCGCCGCCGGCGCCTTTCAGCACCACTAGCTCTGGCCAGCACCCCGCGCTCTGGGCGGCGCCCGCAGCGGCGGAGGTGACTTCAGCCCCGGCTTCAGCCGCGCAGGGAGCCGCGGGGCGGAGGCTGCAGCGGGCGGCTGCGGCCGGGAAGTCAGCGGAAGGGCCAGACTTCCCTCCAGCGCCGAGGGCGCAGGCGGCGGCGGCCGCGCGCCTGGGCCATGCCGCGCTCTTTCCTGGTGGACTCCCTGGTGCTGCGCGAGGCGGGCGAGAAGAAGGCGCCCGAGGGCAGCCCGCCGCCGCTCTTCCCCTACGCGGTGCCCCCGCCGCACGCGCTGCACGGCCTCTCGCCCGGCGCCTGCCACGCGCGCAAGGCCGGGCTGCTGTGCGTGTGCCCGCTCTGCGTCACCGCCTCGCAGCTGCACGGGCCCCCGGGGCCGCCGGCGCTGCCCCTGCTCAAAGCGTCCTTCCCGCCCTTCGGCTCGCAGTACTGCCACGCGCCGCTCGGCCGCCAGCACTCGGCCGTGTCCCCCGGAGTCGCCCACGGCCCGGCCGCCGCCGCGGCCGCCGCGTCTACCTACCATAAAAACCTCCTACCCGCTGCCTGACCCCAGGCAGTTCCACTGCATCTCCGTGGGTAAGAGAGAGAAGAGCGCGCGCCGTGGGCCCGCGGGGGATGGGGAGCAGCGCGGGCCGGGGGCGGCGATGGGGGATCTGCGAGGGGGGCTCGGAATGGGGGGCCGTTAGACGGCAGAGACGAGACGCGAAGCCAGAAAGCTGTGCGCGAGGCACTGGGGGCGGGGTGAGGTCGGGTTCCGGGCGCAAAGCGATGCTAGGGCCAAATGATTCGGGGATGGGCATCCGGAGGCCTGGCCAGCAGGCGCCCCTAGCGTGAGCCTGCTGAGGACCCTGCGGCGTGGAAGAGTCGCGGGCACCGGCGCTCTGCCGGAAACGAGCCCCGCAGCGCGCTTGTCTGACCTCTTCTCTCTCCCGCCTCGCCCTCCAGACAGCGGCTCCAGCCAGCTGCCCAGCAGCAAGAGGATGCGGACGGCGTTCACCAGCACGCAGCTGCTGGAGCTGGAGCGCGAGTTCGCCTCCAACATGTACCTGTCCCGCCTCCGCCGCATCGAGATCGCGACCTACCTGAACCTTTCCGAGAAGCAGGTGAAGATCTGGTTTCAGAACCGCCGAGTGAAACACAAGAAGGAAGGCAAGGGGAACGGTCAAAACCGGGCGTGCGGCGGCGCGGCGGCGGTGGCGGGCGCGGAGCCGCGGGGGAGCACCGCAAGTGCAGGCTCGTCGCTCGCCTCGGTCAAGTGCTCAGAGGACGACGACGAATTGCCCATGTCTCCGTCCTCTTCCGGGAAGGACGACCGGGATCTCACAGTCACTCCGTAGGTGCGCGTTGCGGAGGACACTGGCCCCTGGACTTCCCCGCGCCTCAGAGACACCCGCTGCCAACCGACTGCCTGGCACGGATTTGGTACGGCTTCGCGGTGGTACCCAGCTAGCTGAGAGCTTAGCAGAGACTTTAGGACGTTGTCCCTGTCCCCTAAGCTCACGGGTGTCGGGGAGAACACTCACGCGGTGAACCCGACTGCGCTGGGGCCTCGTTCATTCGCAGGGCACGACGCGCCTTGCTGGCCGCTGGCGTCTCCTCGCCTGCCCTTTCTGGGCTGGCTCAGGCTTTCTCGCCTCCTCCACGCGCCCTCCTCCACCTGGTCCACTTCTCGGAAAGGCCATTGCCTCCCTCCCTTTAAAAAAAATTTTTTTATTCTTATTTTTCTCCTCAACTTTTCCCCCCAGTGGTTGTTTATGCACGCCCTCCAACACGTTTAGGAACTCAACCTGTCCACCTTTTCCTTGCCTTTCCTTTCCCCCTCCTCAGGGAGCCTCTTCCTTCAGTGCGTTTGTTTGTCCCTTGGCCAGGCTTTACGGTTCCAAGCACTCACAGTTCCTCTCCCGTGGTTTTATATTGGGGAAAGCGATTGAGTTTGTTCCCTCAAATGAAGACGCCCTCTCACCCGCAAGCGACCCGTCCCCATCCTCCACCTATCGGCCCGCCGGACGCAGCTGTGTAATTGTATGGTCGCTGTATGCCAAGATATTGATTTATTTATTTATGTACAAAATTTTAAATAAACTTTTTTTTTCTTAGAATTCCCGCAGCCGCGATCCCGGTCCCAAGGCCTAGGCTGTAGACTAGACAGACACGGACCTGGACTGGAACTCTCGGCTGGAGTGCTCCATAAAGGAGACTTCGGAGGTCTCAGCCTGACCTGCGCAGCCGGCCCACTCCCACACCTGCCTTCCCTTGGTGCTTCCACGCTCCCTGCCCTCCCCAAGTGTTCCTCTGTGGCGGGCCCCACACGCATCTGCACTTAGTGGAAGAAGGCTCATCTCGGGTCCACATCCTCACAAGATCCCCCCACAAAGGACGATGCCTTTTGGTGGTGAACCCCAAGAACAGAGCCCATTCCCAGAGATACAAATTCATTAGGGCAAAGCGGGGCCTTCTCTGGAGAGAGTCACCTTGCTTTGCTTTCAGGAAAATGGTCCCTGCAGCTGTGCACAGTTCCAGGCTAGAATTCTGAAGACATGGAGATCCCACCCCTTAACCCTGTCTACTCTCCGCCCCTCTGTGGAGCCAGACCCTGTGCTTCTGGGACCTTATGTTTTCAACAATTCTATCACAATCCTTCACAGTCGCTACAACTCCGTCTTGTGATAAGCTCCATAGTGGATGAGGTGCTTGGAGTTGTGACTGAGTACGCAGATATCAGACACCCAAGATCGAGTATTTGGGTGTTTCTGCTGCTCAGGATATCCGTCCCCGCAAACTGTGGGTCCACGTCTCACGATCTCTGCCAGACTGGTTGAGGAATCGCTCCCACCCACTGTCGGAGGCCTAGGCAACTTTTCCTGCTAGAAATCCACCCTTCCCCTAGCACACCCTGTGGAATCTGGAACTCGCTGTATCTACCCAAAGCAAATGCGTCTCCCAGCGCAAAAGATCTGTATCTGGTCTGTTCGTTTCTAATGCTTTCTGTCTTCTCCTTCAAACCCGGCTTAGCATGAATCTCCAGTTCCCCTAGGACAGGGTGGGCGCCCAGAACAATTCCGGTTTTACCCGGGTTGTGCAGGAGAGCTAGGGGAGGGGAGCACTCTGCTTGCCTAGGCGCCCCACATTTCCATCCATCTGAACCTGGGTCTCACTGCTCTTGCGGGAAGAAGCGCCGTGCCTACCCAAAAGTGGCCTAGGGTCTTAGGACGTGTGTGACTAGAACACCAAGTGACTTTTGTTGCAGGAATGACTGGGTTACTTTTTCGGCTGACACAGCCTCGGTGCAGCCAGTCCTTCAACTCCACCAAACCCACTAGTGTGCCTTTGGCTAGGATTTGCCGGGCGGACCGTAGCAAACTGGGCCACAGTGGAGCGGTCTGGAAGGGCGAAGGTAATTCTTAGAGCCAGGCTCTAAGAATCAGTGGCTTCCAACAGAGAACGGGCTTTCTCCACGACAGGCCCCTCCACCAGAAATATAGTTTCAAACCTGCCTGGAGCTAAGTTGGGGAGAAGAAGAAGCTGAACCCCATTTCCCACTCCCGTCTCTCTCCCCACCCCCCCTGCTCCCCAACCCGCATCCTTCAGCGGAGTCCCTCCTATTCTTAGCGGCAGGTGGAAGGAGATGGACCTCGCGCACCGGCTCAGTTTTCTTAGGAGCCAAGTTTCTTCCTCTCGAAGTCCCCTTCCCAAGCTTCGATTCCCCGCCTCTGTTAGTCCAGAACACTAGACTTGCAGCTTTCTGGCGGACCCGCTCTGCAGGGCAGTGGGAAAACTGCATCTCTGCCTGCTGTGGTTCTCCAAACCCTGTTGGTGCGCAGCGCTGGAAAGTGCGGAGCTGGTGGTGCCCAGAGCTGTGGCGCTAGGCCGTTAGCCTCCCGAGACACAGGATTCACCTCAAAAGCCTTCATCCTGCAGCCTCGGGCCTGAATGCAGAAAGAGTCCAGGTTTTGTGGGGAACCAGCCCCCCTGGCAGAAGTCAGGCGGAGGGGGGTCAAACCCACTGCTCTGCACCTGAGTTGCGGCTGCAAACTCCCATCTGGGGAGACAATATCAAGCCTTGAAACCCCCTCTCTGAGCTGGAATTTGGAGCTTGCAAGACAAACTGTGAAATTAGAATCAAACTGGCCCATCAGGATTCAATTTCCTGTAAATTTTCGTTTAATTTAAAGAATCTACATTCAGATCCCTGAGTTTATTTGTGCGCCGATGTCCTTTTCCCAGTGAAGTTTAGTGACTAGGGAGTTTTAGCCCTAGAGGCCACAAGCCTGGCTTTGCAATCCATTCCTGCTGTTTACTTAAACAGAGGAATTGTGCTGGGTTGTTGTACAATATTAAAGGATAAAATTCACAAAGTAAGCCGGGCGTGGTGGCACACGCCTTTAATCCTAGCACTTGGAGAGGCAAGGCAGGCCGGGCATCTGTGTGAGTTCAAGGCCCCTGCTCATACACAGAGTAGTTCCAGGCAGCTGGGGCTACAGGGCACGACCTGTCTCAAAACACCTAAAAAAAAAAAAAAAAAAAAAAAAAAAATTCACAAGTATACTAAGCACAATGTCCACCAAACTTCAATATACATTAATGTTGTAGTTGTTGCATTAAAAGCATTGAAATTGTTACCAGTAGTATCTACAGCTGTGTAGGAGTGTAGTTGGTTAGTACTGAGTTATTGGTGACTGAGTGCTGAGGTAACTGGTCGCATGCAGCTTAGAATAGCATCTACCACTGAGGGGCTGATGAAGAGCAAGAGGGAGCCATCCCTGGACCCCCAGCACCCCATAAACTGGGTATGGGGACGCTCTATCTCTATAATCCAAGCACTGGGGAGGCAAGAGTTAGTGATCAGGGAATGAAGGCAGCCCCTCTACTAGGACGCTGAGAATCACTTAAATTCAAACAGGGATTCTCCTCCCACCTTCCAGTAGAATAGTTCCTCCACCTGGCACTGCTGTCTTACTCTAGGTGATTTTCTTAGGTGTCTGCCCTATTAAAGATGCTGAGCTGCATCCTTGGCCCCTATTCTCAAATACCAATGGCATATTCTCAGTCCTGACGAGGAAGAATGTCTCCAGATAGTGCCAAAGTTCTCCTAGAGGACAGAATTGCTTCAGGCTGAAAATCAGGGGTTTAGGTGTGGGTTATCCCTGCTGAAGTCCACAATGGTCTCGATTTTGGCAACGTCCTGACATCCTTCCTCCTCCTCCATTTGAGCCCTCCTCGAGACATCTGTAGCTTCTTCGTTTGGGGTATTGGACATGGGTTATGCTGTGGTGTGAGATAAGAAGGGGAAAAAGAAAGGGAGCTGGGAGGCAGCCAACAAAGGCTTCTTCCGTGCGTAGTCTCACAGCTATGCAGGCCTGGGAAACACTGCAGAGGCTGCAAGGGCTAGGGCTTATAAGCCAGGAGGGCCTTCCTGAGGGCATTCTATGCAGATGGCTCATGGCTCATGAATGACTGGGCTTCAGTAGGGCTCATGGCATCTCAGAGGGTAACCTTTTAGGAGAAATTGTTAGAAACTGAAGTGTGTGCCGACTAATTTCTTTGAATTAAAAACTTTCATCTTGCCAGTGTTATGGTTTGTGCCTTTAATCCCAGCATTTGGGACACAGAGATAGTGGAGCTCTGTGAGTTCAAGGCCAGCCTGGTCTACAAGTGAGTTTTCCAGGCCAGCTGGAGCTACAGGGAGACCCTGCCTCAAAAAAGAAAAAAAAAAAAGAAAAAAACTACAGACTGTTATCGTCAATTCAAAAACAGACACCGAACCCCTCTGAAAACAATAACCAAAGAGGATGATCTCAGTTCAATGATAGAATACATGCTTAGCATCTGTGAGGCTCTGGGTTTAAACCAGTACCAATAAAATTCTACATATCTATATATGCGAGCAGTGAGTACTACAGCCATTTATTTGTTCTGAGAAGGGTACTGAGGAGACTAAGGGCATCAGGGGGGGGGGTGGAAGCAGCTAGAGTAGTTGGCAAAGGAGCATGGAAGAGTGGAACAGGTCCATAGCGACTGGGTCTGAAGTCTTGGTACCAATCAGTGTTTTTCTGGGGCTGTCTGACCACACTCCCTAAATCAGGTGTTGAGTGGTGGTTTAAACAGACACCTAACAGAATTCAAACTCTAATCCATAGGTAAAGGAATAAGCATTCCATGAGGCCATACCTCACAAATCTACCCTCTCCACCTCTCATAGAGTGAATTCCTAATACCCTGTCCCTTTTCTCCAAGGAATGCATTCCATGACCCCCCCACACCCAGAAGCCACAAACAATGAACAACAGGTGTACTACTTTTATATTATATACACACACTTATGGTAAAGTTTACTTTATAAATTCAGCAACAGATCAAGAATTAATAATACAGAAATTAAAGGTTATTTAAAACATGAATTATTATTTCTGGAGTTTCCCATTTAATATTTTTGGACTCGTGTTGAGTATAATTGAGACAAGAATATGAAACAGAGCAGATAAGGGGGACAGCCTTAATTTGGCTGTGGTATTAGAGATAAGACAAAATGAAAGGAAAAGAGGGCTGGGTGTAGCTCAGTTGGTGGAGCACTTGCCTCCCATTCATGGAATGCTGGGTTCCATCCACGAATAGAATCACCTGGATGATGCATATCTATAATTCCAGCAAGGGGGGCGGTGTGGAGGCAGGAAGATCAGAAGTTGTTATTCTTAGCTATATAGTGAGTTTTGAGGCCAGCCTAGTCTATATAAGACCCTGTCTTGGGACTGGAGAGATGGTTCAGTGGTTTAAGAACACTTGCTGCCGGGTGTGGTGGCACCTTTATCCTAGCACTCTTGGGAGGGCAGAGGCAGGCGATCTGTGGTGAGTTCAAGGCCAGCCTGGGTCTACAGAGTGAGTTCCAGGACACTGGGGCTACAGGTGACCCGGTTCGAAAAGACGGAAAAAAAAAAAAAAAAAGAGCATGGCTGTTCTTGCAGAGGACCCAGATTCGGGTCCCAGCACCCCAAGGCGGATAACCATCCTCCTTAACTCCAGTTCTAATGAATCTAACACCCTCTACTGACCTCTCTGAGCATTGCAATAACACCAGTGCACTTACTACATGCAGGAATATAACTCAGATCACATAAAATAAGACAATAATAAATATTGTTAAGACCCTGTCTTAAAAAAAAAACCCTGGTGAAATGTAGGAAATCAGGTTGGCCATCCTACTTAGTGACCATCCTGTCATTCACTATGGCCCACATGCTGTCTTAGAAGCACCAAGGAAATCCAAGGTCCAAGCTGACAGCTGACAGCTGGGCTTCTGGGATTTTTATGGTGAGTGGGGCATCTCAGCTCAAGGGAGAAGCATCTCCACCATGCCGATGTTGGGAAGCAGTTGCGTTTTTGTTCATTTTTTATAGTCATTTGAGAATTTCATACATGTATATAATGTCTTTGGGTCTTATAAACCCTGTCTTCCTCCTTTAACTTCCCCCGGATTTCCCTACATGCCCCTCCCAACTCACATCCTCATTTATAGCCTATTGAGGCTCTCAGTGCTGTCCTTATGTGCATGGTATGCTGAAGACTGCTGGCCAGGCATTTGTTTTGATATGAATTTAAAGGCTAAAGTAGGTAAGAAAGATGTGACATTCAGAAGTCCTCCCCTGCCCTGCCCACGCTGGGGTCACCGCTGACCAAACTGAGTCTGAGTTTGGAGGAAGCCAGCCTTTACTCCGGGTATCCTTACAGGGGGGGTTTCCTCTGCTGGTTCCATTGAGCTGGGCTGTCCATGGAGTCAATCTGGGGTGGTATGGGTTGGCTCCTTGATCAGGAGAGATGCCAGTGAGAAACACTTTGCCCCACTATCACGTGGCTTTTTAGAGCAGTTCTGTGTGGGTTTAATGGAGCACTCCTAAAATTAGTGCATTGAAGGTATAACCCCCTAATACTGCAGAATATAAGCACATTTAGATGTGGGTTCTTTAAATAGGCAGAGAAGGTGAAATGAGGTCATCGCCAACACAATCCAGATCTTTATAAGAGAAAATGGGACACAGACACACTCGGAAAACACAGGAAGAGTGTGGAAAATCCAGCTTGAATTGCAGGCGCGCTTGTCGCAGCGTTAGTCATGCCTCAGGGCCTGCATGGCCGAGGGGTCTGGCCCCGCCGCAAGGAGGAGCAAGCAACGTGGCCTAGGTCCGTGATGCTGGGTGGGGCAAAGTTTGTGCAGTGGGAGTTGGGGGACTTATGATTTGTCCTGGGAACTGATGTCATTAGGTTTTTTTTATAAAAGCAGGCTTGTAGCAAGGAATAAATTTTAATTTCCATAGTAACATCATCAAGGATTCCCAGCCATTGTTTTTATTAATTATTGCACAAATACAGGCCAAGGTAGGCCTGCATTTCGTCGGGTTGGCAGTGGGTTGGAAAAAGGCCTCCCTTTGTGGATCACCAATCCAGGTAGCTGGTGTTGTGAGTGGATATTGGCTGAAGGGAGGCGATCACCTCACCGAAATTCCTGTCCAGGCTCTGGGTAGGTGAGAAGTCATGGCCAGAGTGGAACACCAACGTGTCTCGGGGATCCAGGCTAAGGGGGCCTGAGTTGGAATTACCACTCCAGCTGGGCTACAGGAATAGCCAGCTGGCCTCTGCACAGAGGGGGTCAGCTCTCCACAGTGTCTGAAAAGCGGGCACTGTGTCCCCACCCCCGTATGAGGCCGGTGGTCCCTGTTTTTGGCAAAAAAAGAAGCTTCAGCAGGAGGCTGTGGCACATTGATACCCTGGACTCGGGAGCATGAGGTTGGAGAATCAAGAGTTCTAGGCAGCTGAGGCGCCATAGTGAGACCTCAATCTCAATATATAATATGTAAAAATTTACAGGGAGAAAAATTAAACTATCTGCAAACTAAGAAGGCCGTAGAAGGGAACCCACACTGCTATATGCCTGCAGTCTTGGATCAATCTTAGACGAAGAAGCAATAATGTTTCGTTACTTGAAGTTGTCTAGGGTATTTTGTTAAGGAAGGCCCTGGTGACTAAAAAATACAAGTTGCCTCTGAAATCAGGATATATTACAGACAGTTTTTGTTCTTGTTTTTCTAATGCCGAGCATCCATTCTCCCTGGTCACTGCATCTGGATTTTGTTTTTTCAAACGTACATTAAAATTTAGGCACTTGTACCTGTGGGACAGCCACATGTGCAGGGGCCAACTTCCCACTACCAAATCAAATGGAGGGTAGATACTAGCTGTGTACCTCAGCAGGAGACTCAGGCATGGGAAAGGGACTAGGTTCACTATTAGGACCTCTTCCCTAGCAGTCTGAAATGAGAGGTGAGGGACACAAAGATCCATGTTGTGCACAGATTGTTCTCTATGGAGCCTCTACATGATAGGAATGACCAATGGCAGATGGACACCTCAGGGGTGGCCTTTAGCTGGGCACCCATAGCTGAGCCCAGGCCTAGCCCCTCCCCCTTCTTCTGTCTGTTTTCCAGGCTGTTTTCCCCACCTTTCCCATTGATTCTATAAACGATCAGATGGTTTTTCCTTTGATTTTCAAATTTCTTTTATGGGTGTATGAGTGCTTTGACTGCATGTAAGTGCAATCTCCTGCATGCAGTTCCTGAAGGGGCCAGAAGAGGGCACAGACCCCTGGAAAATGGAGTTATAATATAGTTGGTTAAGGCCTGTTAAAGTGCTGGAAATCCAAACCTGGGTCTTCTCCCCAAGGGCTGCCAAAGCGCGTTAACCACTGAGGCCATCGTCCACCCCCAAGAAAATGTTTTTTGATTTTCACCTTCTAGCAAACCAAACTATGCAAAACAGTCATTGTCTCAGGGAAAACACTCATGTGGTTGAGCAGAAAGCTGAACTAATTTTTTCTTCATGAAAACCCATTTCACTTGGAAGAAGAGCAGACAAACTGAATGTTTAGCAGATACTTTGTAGAAAACAATAGAGGCCTGTCACTTTAAGAGAAACAACTGGGGGCTGGAGAGATGGCTCAGCAGTTAAGGCACTGGGTTTCTCAAAGAAGACCTGGGTTAGAATCCCAGCACCCACATTGTGGCTAACAACTGTCCATACTCCAGTTCCGGGAATCTAACGCCTCCCTGTCCCTGCAGCACTGCATGACATGGTGCAATACATACATGAAGGCCTAACCTTCATGATGCATAAAGCAAAAAATAAATCCATTTAAAAAAAAAAAAATTTTTTTTTAAGGCAGGGTCTCCTGTAGCCCCAGCTCTCCTTGGACTCACGTATGTGACCAGGCGGCCTTGAACTCACAGAGATCCGCTGCCTCTGCCTCCTGAGGTTTGCCCACCCCCCCCTGGGAATTAAAGGCACGTGCCACCTCACCTTTCCTAAAAAATTTTTTAAAGAAAAAGACGATTGTTGTTGCCAATGATGATAAAATTGGAGGTTTCAATTGATGACTGGAATCTGAGGTACATGTACCCAACACAGTGATTGCAATAAACTGTCAGCATTTGAAGACTTTTTCTGATGACACTGGGGATGAGATATAAAAAATAAATATGATTTTCAAAACATAAATGAAATGTGCCAGCACATCAGTAATACCAGATGAATAAAATGTGGATGGTAACAGGGGGCTGGAGAGATGGCCTTATTGATTAAGAGCACAGACTGCTCTTGTAGAGGAACAGGGTTTTCGATCCCAGCACCCACAGGGTGGCGTGAGAGCCGTCTTTGACGCCAGTTCCAGTGGTGGTCCCGATGCCCCTCTCTGACCTCTCTGTGGGCAATTGCACAACACAGGTGCACAGACCTGCAGGCAGACAGTACATTCATATGCATACAAAATAAAGAAAAAAATTAAAAAATATATTTTTTAAATGTGATGGTACAGAAATACAGATGCACACGGATGCACCGTGCAGCCAACTGCAGAGAAGAGTCAGCTCTGCAAGTCAGCTCTCACACCACAGAGCAGTGCTTACAGACATTATTCCAGATTACAATCAATATTTAGGAGTTTCAAATTTTTGCAGTATTGGGGATTAAACCCAGGTCCGTCACCATGTTCACAAGCATGGAGCTATTGGCAGTCTCAGTCATAAGTCAAGTTTTTGTACTGCACTTCATGAAGAACCTGTCCAGATATCCTTCTACGTGTGTATGCGTGCATGTGTTGGGAGTGTGCGTGTGGTGTGTGTTGTGTGTGTGTGTGTCAATATATTCATGTGTGGTGCTGAGGGATTAACCCAGAACTTTAATGTGCACATGCTCATGTGTACCTTGGTGTGCATGCATAAGGAAGACCACAGATAGCCTTGCATGCTATTTCCTAGGATCACTAGCCACATTTTTTTCTTTCCTGAGGGAAGGTTTCTGGATGGTGTGTCTCCACCGCCCCAGTGCTGTGCAACAATCATGCCTGATTATACCCATGCCTGGTTTGTCTGTGTTGTGTGGTGTGTGTGTGTGTGTGTGTGAGGTGTGCAGGTACCCATGGAAAACCAGAAGTTGGTCAGATACCTTGGAGCTAGAATTATAGACAGCTGTGAGCCACCCCAACATTTGGATGCTGGGGAACTGAACTCAGAAAATCCTCTGAAGATCCCAATGCTCCTAAACCACTGAGCAATCTCCCTCTACGACCCACCCCCACACCTGGCCTATTTTGTTTTGTTGTGTTGGGTTTTGTGTCCTTGCTGTTGTTGCTGTTTTGAGACAGGGTCCCCCTGCAGCCCCACCTGGGCTGGAATTCACTAAGTTGACCAGGCTGGTGGCCTTTGATCTACAGAGTACTGGGATTAAGGCGTGCCCCACCAGGCTCACACACCTGACTTTTTTAACGTGGGTTCTGAGGATCTGGCTCTGGTCCTGGGGTTTCAAAGACAAGCAATGATCTGACTGAGCCATCTCTGACTCCCTGAACTTATTATGTCCCCTATCTGAGGAGGCTTATTTCCTTCACATGCTTAAAGGAAATTGAGATATTACAAAGATGAAGGCAGAGAAACGAGAAGTTGGTTGTCCTCAGTTAAACCTGGTGTTAAAGACGTTTGCGAAAACATAAAGCAATGCTAATCTCACTGGATGTTTATTCTAGGTGTATAACTGTATGCCTGCAAATGTATGTAAGTGCGCCCTATCATGCAATGTCCATGGAGGTAAAAGAGGGTAGCAGATCCCCTGGAACTGAGTATGGAGACTGTTGTTGCCACCAATGATCCCTTCATGGGAATTGAACCCTGATCCTCTGTAAGAGCGGCCAGTGCTCTGAAACATTGTGCACCTCTCTCCAGCCCTCCCTCCAACTAATTTTTGAAATCACAGTTATTTTTGTACAAATATTTATGTTCAATGAAAATACATTTATTAGTGTTGCTTAAAACAAACTAATGAGCCAGGAGTACTGTTTCCCCACCTGTAATTCCAGCATTGGGTGAGCAAGGACAGGAAGATCAGGACCATCCTCAACTACATACTGATTGTAAAGCCAGCCAGGGCTACATTGAGCCTGTCTCAAAAAAAAAAAAAAAAAAAAAAAAAAAAATAGAGCCAGGCCATGGTGGCACACGCCATGTGATCCCAGCAACTCAGGAGGCAGAGAGCTGCAGATCTCGGTGGAGTTCAAGGGCCGCCTGGTCTATATAGTGAGCTCCTCCAGGACAGCTGGGACTTACAGGGAGAATGCTCAAAAAAGACAAGAAAATAAAGGGGGGGAAAGATATGGCTCGTGAGTAAAAGCACTTGCCGAGTAGCCCTAGGTAAATTGAGTTCAATCCCGGACCCCACATAAATGTTGAGAGACTGAGTTCCCCGAAGCTGACCTCTACTTCCACACATTCACTGTGGTATGTGCCGCACATCACATTCATGTGGTGCACATACAACACACACAATAAAAAATAAATAAATAAATAGGGGCTGTAGAGATGGCCTAGCAGTTTGAGAACCCAACTGCTCTTGCAGAGGACCCGGGTCGATCCCAGCACCCAAATGGCAAGCTGAGAACCGTACTCCAAGTCCCAGGAGAACAAAAAATCCAGTTCCAGGGAATTCCAAGGCCCTCTTCTAACCTCCAAGCATTGCACGACCAGGTGCAACAGACCTACATGCAAGTAAATTCATACACATAAAATAAAATAAATAAAAATAGTACTGTTAAATATTCTGGGATTTTTCTGCTTGTTTTTATTATTGGTTTTGGTTTCGGTTTTTGAGATAAAGTCTGGACTCAAACTCTCTATCTTCCTGTCTCTCTTCCACCCAAGTGCTAGGATTACAGTAGGTCCACTTCAAATGCAAATATAAATTTCAATAGTGGTAGCCTGGATAAATAAAAAGTTTTTGGAGCTCTTAATACTTTTTTTTGTGTGCTTTTGGAAAGACAGGGTCTTACTCTGTAGCCCTGGCTAGACTTGCATGTGGACCACACTGGCCTTGAACTCATAGAAATCCACCAACCTCTGCCCCCAAGTGCTAGGATTAAAAACAAGTGCTGATAAACTGGGTTTGGTGGCACATACTTTAATCCTACACTGGGGAGGCAGAGACTGGAAGTCTCTGTGAGCTCTAGAGGCCAGCTGGGACTACAGGGAAGACCCTGTCTCAAAAACACCAAAAAAAAAAAAAAAAAAATGTGTTAGGGCTGGAGAGATTGCTCTGGTTAAGAAGAGAGCATAGACTTCTCTTGCAGAGGACCTGGTGTGATTCCCAGCACCCAGTCTGCTCTACAGAGTGAGTTCCAGGACAGCGGGGATATATAGATATATATATATATATATATATATCTATATATATGTCTAATAAATAAATAAAAAATAATAAATAAATAAGCCACCACGCCCAGACATTTTCAATAACTTGAAAGAGAGTAAGGACTTTTGAGGACCACAAAGCTTAGAGTGGCTGTAGACAGGTCCCCTTTGGAGGTCTTACCAGCTTGCCACAATCCACATATTAATCCACTCCTCCTCAAAACTCTAAGAGGCAGCATGCATGGGTGAAAGAACGAGATGTAGAAGCCGAGGGGCTCCCAGTCTCTACAGAGGGCTGTTCCTTCTTTCTTTTTTTTTTTAGAGGGCTGTTCTTTCAAATGTCTTCAAACACTGCTTGCAGGCCTGGAGTATGCTCAGTGGTGCTGTGTGCCTCGCATGGGCTGGGCCCTGGCTCGGTTCTGAGCACCACACGAGAAAAAAAAAAAGCATTGTCTTTAAAAGGATGCTTCTTTCCTTGAGCCGCGGTCTGGATACCTGTTTCATTTTCACAGACTCAGAAGGCCCTGCCATCGTGCTTTTTCCCTTCAGCAGCCCAATATCTATGTCTAGTGGCTATAAAAATGATTTGAAAAATAAAATGGTAGTAGCCAGGCATGGTGCTCACCTGTATTCCCACTACTTGGATGTCTAGGGAGGAGAGTCGAGAATTAGAGGCTAGCTGGGGTTATGTAGCAAGAACCCATCGCAAAAAAACAAATGAAATTCAATCAACAAGTAAATCAAATAAATACTAAGCCTAGTGGGGGAAACATGCAATCTTAGTGGGAGGACTCTACGTTCCAGGGAAGCCTGGGCTGTGCACACGGAGACCTGGCTTTCAGAACAAAAGAAAATAAATTTGTGATTCTTTTGAATTTTGCATCTTTTTTTCTGGGCTAGAGTTAAGATAGAGTTAAGATAAATTATGCATGACCAAATTAACATTTTAATTAAAAGATTCTTGAAATAAGTGGGATTTCTGTTTAGTGTGGCCAGTAATGTCCATATTAATACTTGAATGTTGGGCCGAAGGTTAGAAAGAGAAACTGTGTGGTCACAGATTTAAAAGATTAGTGTGTTGAACCGTAACAAAGAGTTCGGTTTGTATGTTACAAATGCTGTGTTACATTCACAATTTGAAATTCTTTCACCAACTTAAGGCGTTTGGGGGCTATGATCTCTATGAAAGATGCTTCAGAAAATGAAGTCGTCATGTATTGTATGTGTAAATAAACCTTTCAGCTCACTGGCAGAATCCTTGTGCAGTAGGGCTAGAAAAGCATTCTGGGTATTGGCATGCAAATTAGCGTGTCAACAGCGGTTCAAGTGTACCTTGGGGTGGTAAACAAGCTGATTGTCATGGGAAATGTAGTCGGCTCTGCTCTGTTTGAAACTGCTTTGCAAATCCCTTGTTTGGAGAGATCTCTGAAAGTTGAATTTGTGAACTCAATAATACAGCTTAATACCAAGCTCCCGGTCACACTGTCTCTGGATGCCTGACAGGGTTGTGCAGGCCTTAAAGGACAGACAAGCAGGCATGCCCAATTAGCTTTGGAATGCACAGGCCTGAAGCACAAACAGACGGCTGAAGTAACATGGGGGTTACAATTAGAAAGTGGCAGGGAAGGCAGACATGTATGGACCTAAGTGTTGTCCCACTGTGGGCTAGGTGGCTGGGCGCACCTTTGAAAAGCTTTCCCATTGCCTGAGATGTTCTAATCCTCCACTCCCAGCCTGGCCCAAATCTACTTGGCCTTTGTGGGGAGGCCTTCTCCTTTCCTCTCTTCCCAAGCAGAGCTGCTTCTCCATCTCATAGCTTCTGTCTCTTCTGTGCCCTGCTGACCTGTCTTCATGCAGGCAGACTAAACTGAGCACAGGAAGCAGCACAGTATAGCCATCTGTCTCCCAACACAGTGGTGTGAAGAGAGGAAATGGAGCCTTCCAGGCCTGTGTCTCCAGCACCTGGCACTTGGTGGGCACTTGTGGAGGATGTGGAGAACGAGGAAGCCCGTCTTTGTCTTTCTTGCTGTGTCCCTCATACCACTTCTTATCATCATTGTGACCTGAAAGAAACAACTTAAGGGCGTAAAGATTTATTTTGGTTGGGGATTTCAGTCCACCTTGAGAGGAAAAGGAGGGCAGGGAAGTAGAGACAGCAGCCTGTAAACCAGGGACAGATACATAACCTTCAAAGGCAGGGCTGGACCCACTGACCTATTTTTCTCCCAGCGAGGCCCTACCTCCTAAAGGCTCTTCAACTCGCCAAATAGCACCACTCCTGGGGAAAAGCACTTCAGAGCGTGGACACTTTAGACTCAAATCATATCACCCTCTGACCTGCTGACTTATCTGCAGTTTCCTCTGTCTTGTTCCCTGGAGGAACTTGGATCTCTGCTGTCCCCTCCATATAGCACTGATGCCTGCTCTTTTTTTTTTTAATTTTTATTTATTTTAATTTATTTCTGTATGTGTATGAATGTACTGTCTCAGCAGGTTTGTGACACCGTGCGTGCAATGCCGAGGAGGTCAGAAGAGGGTGTCAGATTCCCTGGAACTGGAGTTCTCCTGGAATTGGAGTTTTCAGACGGTTTTCGCCAGCCATGTGGGTGCTGGGGAACGAACCCAGGTCCTCTGCAAGAGCGGTCGGCGCTCTTAACCGCTACGGCCATCTCTCCAGCCGAGTGCCTGCTCTTAACAGAAAACACTTGCTTTGTTTTCTTTTCTTTTTTTTTTTTTTTTTTTTTTTTTTGATCTTTTTCAGACAGGGTCTCCCTGTAGTCCCCCAGCTGTCCCTGGACTCACTCGTAGACCAGAATGGACTTGAACTCACAAAGAGCGCCTGCCGCTGCTTTTTTTTCTTAAGACAGAGTCTTGGGGGTTTAGAGAAGAAATGGGCTCAAGTGTTAGAGCACTGGGTTGCTCTGCAGAGGACTCCAGTTCCAGGAGATCAGACCTCCAAGGGCACTGCATGATACAGGTATACTTATACATAAACATAGGTAATACATTCATACATTAAAAAAAGTAGGGATGTGGGGATAGCGCAGCTGTTAAAGGCTGAGGCTAAGAACCGCAAAAAAAAAAAAAAGTAACAATAGGGGCTGGAGAGATGGCCTAGCGTTTAAGAAGCACCCACTGCTCTTGCAGAGGACCCGGATTTAATTCCTAGCACCCACAAGCAGCTAAGACCATGTTTAAACGCCAGTTCCAGAGGATCGGACACCCTCTTCTGACCTCTCGGCATTGCAGAAATGGTTGCACAGACTTGCATGCAGAACAGTACATTCATCACTAAAAAAAAAATAAAACTAGGGCGGGAGAGATGGCTCAGTGGTTTTAAGAGCACCGAATGCTCTGATGCTCTTGCAGAGGACCTGGTTCGATTCCCCAGCACCCACATGGCAGCTAAGAACAGTCTTTAACTCCAGTTCCAGGGGAATCCGACACCCTCTTCTGACCTCCGCAGCATTGCACAACATGGGTGCACCAACCTACATGCAGATAGTACACTCATACACATAAAAAAATAATAAAATAAAATTAAAAAATAAATAAAAAATAAATGCATATAATTAAAAAAAATTTTAAGTAATAATAAGCTGGGTGTGATGGTGCACTCCTTTAATCCCAGCACTCAGGAGGCAGAGGTTGGTGGATCTCTCTGTGAGTTCAAGGCCAACCTGGTCTACATATAAAGTTATAAGTCAGCTGGGCCTATAGGAAAACTGTGAATAAATAAATAGTCAAATAAACAAATGATACAAACAAACAAAAATTGGTGGATTGTGCAGAAAAAATAAATAAGGCTACAAATGATGCTTGAGGGATCTCATAAGGCAGCCCAGGCTGGCCTCAAACGTGTGTTCTTCTGTCTTCAAAATCACATATGTTGGAATTATATGCCTATGCCATCTGGTTCTGAAGAAGATATTTTCAAAATCATATAATGAATATTTGTAAAAATATGTGTTGTACTTATTTTTAAAATACCAAGAGACTACTTTTGTTTCAAACTTATAAAGAGAACATGGATTCACAGGGATATTTAAATTACATCACACAGATCAAGTTATCCTGTCAATGGTACAACTAGCTCAAGAACAACAATAAAATCCACTCTAGCAACATGATCCAAACGGTTTGGTAGTAACACTTTTGTTTTGGTGTAGCCAGCAACTGTTTAAATTGACATAAAGTCTGATCAGCAGGAAACAATATATGCCCACTACTGTAAAATTAGCCAAATGCCCATGGCTGGAAAGGTCATAGGCTTGAGACCAGAACCTACTACTTCCATTTCCCTAAATCAATATAATGTCTAACTGTATTCTAAATACTTATCCTTTACCCACAGATAAGTGCAACTTCCATAGCTATTTAACAAAGCTCATTTTGGCAGCAAATGGAGTCTATTACAAAGAACCACAGATGGGTCTAATGTAAAGAATAAGAGTCTATGCAGTGTCCAACTCCATCTGATATATCTAAGGTATCAGCCTTACAACCAAGGCTTGGGAAACATGACAGAGAAGGGAGTGGATAGATTTTAAGAGCTAAAGACCAGGATACCTGTTGCTCTAAAGTTTCTTCCAGAATTTACAGGGAAGTTATGCCTACAGAATCTCAACAATATAGTTTCGTGAACAAGACCTGCATAATGGTATCACCAGATGCCATGACATGATGAATGGCAAAATTTCACAAGCTCTCACCTCTGGATGAAGAACTACAAGGCAATAAATAGATTCTGGGAGAATCAGTTTTCACTAGTGACAAGTTTCTTGATGTTATCCAACCCCAAGTTGTCAGCCATAAACACATATTATATGAACAACACTAAATGGACTATATATATATATATATATATATATATATATATATATATTGTGTGTAAAAATATAATTATGGAAGAGGTCTCAAAATTTAAAAGACTGTGTTCCATAGGAGGAAAGGGAAAAAAAGAGGGGTGGGAATGATATAAATTCAGTACTCATGCATAAAATTATTTCATACATAAACTGACAAGAAATCATAATAGTGCCAATAGACAAATTCTTGCTCGCATTTGAATTTTCTATTCCTTTTGTTATATCTATGAAATACATAAAAACATAAAACTGTTTACTTTTCAAAATAGCACATTTCTTAGCTTGTAGCTATTAATTAAGATGTGAAGATATTAATCATTTCTAAGAATTTTTGTAGTGGAATTTTTGGATCTCTAAATATTGAATTATCTGCAAATAGAGATAATTTTTGCATCTTCTTTTCCAATTAGTACTCCTTTAATTTCCTTCTCTTGTCTTATAGTCTCACAAGAGTTTCAAGTACTAAATTGAAAAGGACTTGAGATAGTGCACAACCCTATCTGATTCCTAATTTCAATGGGAATGCTTCCAGTTTTTCTCCACTTAGAATTATGTTGGCTCTGGGTTTGTTGTATATAGCTTCAATGATATCTAGGTATGTTCCCTCTAGAAAAATTCCTTCTTTTAGCAAAAATGCATGTTGAATTTTGTCAAAGGCCTTTTCTGCATCTATTGAAATGGTCATATGATTATTGCCTTTAAGTCCATCTATATATTTTACAACATTTATTGTCTTACATATATTGAAACATCCCTGCTTCTGGGATAAAGCCTACCAAAGATATGGGCCTATAGTTTTCTTTCTTTCTTGTATCTTTACATGGTTTTGTTATTAGAGTGATGCTGGCTTCATAGAAGGAGTTTTGGAATTCTCCCTCTGCTTCTATCATTATGAATAATTTAAGCAGTATTGACTGTAGATCCCCTTTGAATGTCTAGTAGAATTCTGCTGTAAATCCATATGGGCCTGGGCTGTTCTTTTATTCAGGAGGTTTTGTAACACTGTTTCAGTTTCCTTATTTGTTTTGGGTCTGTTTAAGCTTTTTGCAAAAGAACAAAACAAGATTTCAAAACAAACACCCATATAAATGATTCTCAAACATACCAAATAACTTTCTTTTGAACAATTGGATGACATAGAGAAAAAAATAAAGTTTACTTGAAACAATAAGCAAATATGTATCAGATAATTTTGTAATTTTCTACTAACAATGTCATTTGTAGATATATGTAATGAACAGATATGTGATATTAAAGTAGCAAGTCATCATAAAGTCACTAAAGCAGGGAACAGATGGTTTTTACATGCTAGTTGTAAATGCTATAAAAAATAAAGATGCAATTAATAGTTTGGTCATCAGATAACTGTAAGAGAGGGAAAAGTAATCATTAGAAGTTCAATAATTTCACTGCAGTAGATAATAAAACACTGATAGTAGGCAGTTCAACCTACGTTCAGAATGTTTATAATTTTATTGAGCAGTTATACATTTAATACAATGGTTCCTAATCAAATTTAGCCCTCCCATGCCCTAAACCCCCATCAGAACTCATGTAATACATCATCCAAGTTCAATCCTATCTAGTCAAGCTTTTGAACATAGATGTCCTTTTGTGCAAATTCATCCACTGGAGTCTAGTCGGCTCACCCAGAAATCTTTTTTTTTTTTTTTTGGTGCTTTTTGAGACAGGGTCTCCCTGTAGTCCCAGCTGTCCTGGAACTCACTCTGTAGACCAGGCTGGCCTCGAACTCACAAAGATCCGCCTGCCTCTGCCTCCCAAGTGCTAGGATTAAAGACGTGCACCACCATGCCAGGCTCACCCAGAAATCTTAATTATAGTATATTCTTCTTTACATAGCAAAACTCAGTCTCCAGTGGTTCTCAGTCAAGGGCCAGTCCCTGACCCATTTCTCCTGCTCCATTCTTGAGACCTTCTCTGAGTTGGCATGGGCCTCATGCCAGATGCTAGTATTTCCACAGGCTCACTGTGAAAGCTTCCAGTAGTCTGTAAGCCTCTGCTTCCCTATGTTCATGCACTAGCCCTGGTTCTTACAATCTTTCTTCCTGCTCTTCCACAATTATCCATGAGCTGTGGGTGGTTGAGGTTTAATCCAGGGACACATACTCCAGAGGCTCCCAGTATTTGAACTTGGCCATTTGTGACCTTCTGCTAAGTGCAGATTTAAACAAGGCATTCAATTATATGACTTTATATGCAGTTACTTTCTTTCCAATTAGCATGCTGAAACTGTGGCTTTTAAATTAACTCTAATTGATAATTATTCTGTGAGGAAAGAACATTAATCAACTTATTAAATCTAAATGGTCCACCATATGGTACCACATTTAATCAATATAAATATCTCATAAATAATTTAAATATGCCTTTTTATATTCTTTAACATGAAAAGAAAACAAATTAGAGGCAGAATTTGAAATTATTTAATTTTCCTTTCTATTTGTTTATATTGATTTGTTCTGAAAGCTACAAATCTTTATTCCAGGTATTAAAAAGTACATTTCAACTTGACAAGAACTTGGAATTTGTATTTGTTTGAGTTTTTAATGTAAAAATGTCTAGCCTTGCATACTTTTCACTCTTTCTTAGATCATGATAAAGACATTCAATGATCCTGTCAAACTCCAACTTCCTACTTTTTAAAACTATTATGCTCTGATCCAATAAAGAAAGACCTTGATTTCACATTGATGACCCAAACCAGGATATGTGGTTTCCCCTAAAATTCTCACTGAAATGACTAAACAGATTAAGGAGTTCTGCAAAAAAAAAATATATAATCAAGAGCAGGTTAAATGTAGGGAAATAACACCAACTCTACGTGATGATATGTTCAGTGGAAAAGTTCACCAGAAATAAGTCTCATAGAATCTTTAAAAAAATACCTCAAGTTAGTGTCAGGCAGCATAATTAAACATTGGGAAAGACAAGTTCAGGCAGGACAGGTTCATATATTCTCAGCTCTCAGAAGAGAATATGGGTGGAAGGTAATGTTGGATACCACAAGAGCTTACATTGTGTTCTCATGCAGCCTCCTCAGAGGCACAGCTGTAGAACTGGCTGCTGTTGAGACAAGCGTCCCACAGAATCAGATGTGCCTGGGAGGAAAGTAGAGTTTTCCATAAATTAAGTCCCAACTATCACACCAAACCCCCAGAGCAGTAGTTGTTCCTTCCTTTTGCCTAATCTTCTCTGATGGATATTCCTTATATTATTCTGTGCTCTTTAGAAACTATATTCCCTAGTTACTAACACCAGAATGCATATTTATCTCCACTTCCATGTTAATGATTACATTTTAAACTACATTCATAGAAACTGTAAAAGTACCACCTTAATTATCTGAGAAACAAGCACACTTGCCTCTGAAAATATGTGCAAAGAAAAAATACCAAGCATCAAAGATATTCTAAAAATGCATTTACATGATGATGAATAATTACATCTTAACTCTTTAAAGACAGTGAAAGGTGGGCTGGAGAGATGGCCTAGCAGTTAAGAGCGCTGACTGCTCTTGCAGAGGACCTGGGTTCAATCCCCAGCACCCACATGGTGGCTGAGAACCTTCTGTGACCCCAATTCCAGGAGAACTCCATTTCCAGGGGAATCTGACACCCTCTTCTAACCTCCGTGGCATTGCACTACACGGGTGCACAAACCTACATGCAGACAGTACATTCATACACATAAATAAAATAAAAATAAAATAAAATATTTTTAAAAAGACCGGGAAAGGTTTTGCAATAAAAATTCAAAATGTAAATAAATTTTAAAGAAATTACGATGGAACTTATTAATCAAAAATTTTAAAATTAAAAAATCATTTAAGTGTACACATAACAGAATAGAGTAAAATGCAATAAACAAAGCAAAGTCCAGCTTGAGGATTTTTCTGAGAAGTGAAAATGAAAGGCAAATAAAATCTGATGTGCAAGCAGGGAATGAGGAGTTAATTTACTGCTGAACTTATACATGTAGAGCATGAAAGCCAAAAAGTTATATTTGGGAAAAAGACATATTTCATATAGAAAATCAAAGGAATAACTATCTTCCTGGGTCTCAAGAGGCTGTGTGGAATCAAAGAATGCTTTGTCTCATTTGAATTAAATCTTCCTCCTTGCTTAATAGATTATGATACTATGATTTCTAAGAAATACATTGGGTGTTTTTTTTTTTTCCATTCTTAGCTCAGAGCTCCTATAACTCTGAGAATTTTCCAATTGGTAAATGCAATGATGATGAAATGAACAATTTTGTCATTCATAACAAGATCTCAACCATAACTACACTTATGTTACTTGTATGATTTTTGTAAATGCAAAGGATGGGAATCGGCTGCAGAGAGGAGGAACAACATACAGAACTTTCACTGGCAATTAGGAACTTTCAGCACCACCTTTCCTTCCTCCACCTCTTTGACTTTATCACCACCTTCACCACTGGCCAGTTGTACAATCCCCATGTGTAGGGCAACTTCATAGAGATCCTTAAACATGGGGTTTGGAAAGCTTCTAGATGATGAACAGGAAATGTCATTGGGGATTACTGTAAAACTCGCTTTCCCCATAGCTCATCCTCAGCTCTAGCCCATTGTCTATTCTTTAGTTTTATCTTCTTATAAAGAGCCAGTCATCTACTTACTATGTGGTATATTATCTTGATTTCTGTCAGGTAGTTTAACAGATGGAACCAGGGGGAGAATCATAGTCCCTCTAGTTCATAGCAAGTTGATTAGGCTCAGGTGAAAACCTGGGTTTGTACTGAACTTTGTTTTACATGGTGGTAATGTTACAGGATTGAGGCCCTAAGCTATTAGTTCTGTGCAAACCACTGGTTTAGTGTCAACATTGAGTTGGTGTCTGAGAAGAAAATGAACTAATTTTTTTCTGACATTTGCAACTCCTATCCAATACCTACCATGAAGTGTGGGGTAGTTAGTGTAACAGCAGTGTGGAGAGGAAACAGGTGCTGTGCCTTTAGATATCAACAAATAGAACAGAACAATGAATTAAGATACTGATTTATGTTTTGTGTAGCACATCTGTCTCCTTTATCATGCTCATTCATCTAACTTTGACTTGGGCTAGTCAAGCGTATTCATACCTAAAGCAAAAATTGTCTAAAGGAAAAGTCTAACAAAGAAAAAAAATCTCTTACTTTGAATTTTAGAGCAATTGAGAAAAAAAATTTCATAGCACTGTATGAGGAGGGAGGAAGGGCTAGGCTTGTGTAGGTAGATCTGGAAATGGAGCGATGAGAGAACAGGGTGGGAAATTGTTATGATGGAAGTAGCTGCTAAGATTCACATAAGTATCAAGTTAGAAATCTTCATTATCATGAGCCTCAAGAGAAAAGAAATGTAGAAGCCCACTTATTATCTAGCTAAGTTAAAATTCAAGAAAATCTATTAATATATGTTGATGATGTTAATTTAGTTGAAGCTTTAAAACCTCATTTTTAGAAACCAACAAAGCTCTACCGTTAAGCCAAATCCATAGTATAAATTCTTACAAATTGTAAATATACCTTAAGTATACTTAAACAAGGTTAGGGTATTGGAGCTTTGATTTTCAGTCCACTGTCTCAGCATAGGCTGGGTTTAGGGTGTGCCTTCATCTTGCCTTAGCTCAGTGTTGAGAATCAAGTGTACATCCCTACAGTCCTGCTTTCTTCTCCATTTCTAGTCTTCTTGATTCCTAACAGGCAAGTTATATTCTTGATGTCTTCTGCATGAAGCACAATGCACTCCCTCAGGTGTTCGTTCTTCTTTCTCATCCCATTCTTTGACTTTGTAGCTGTATCCTCTTCTATAAAGTGTCTTTTGTTAAGTAATGAGTGAAACATTCCCAAAGATGTTGTAGTTGTAATTATTGCACTCTTTTTCTAAGACTAGCACATGTTTGACTTCTCCAACCGGCTCAGGGCCCTTCACAACTGTCTCCCTAACCAAGGTCTCTTGTACAGACATTTCATAAAGGGCTATTTCCAATCCTAACCTTGTAATACTGTTTTAGGGGATTTTTCCAGCCTGTACTTTCTTCAATTCTTATTCTGGCTATCAGCTATTGAACTTCTCATTACTTTGGATTGATTTATTAGTTCTGACTGTTCTTTTATTTTAAGTCAACTTTAGCCTCCATACTATGACACACAGTCTAGTTCCTGATATTCCAATACCCTTGCCTCTCAAACCCTCACTCAGAAGAGAGAAGTAGATACATGGCAAATTTAGGGGAGAAACTCAAAATATTCATTTATATGATTATCTGAAATGGTAGAGTTACAAATATTTTGAGACAAAGGCACATCTATTAATGTAAATATTTTCTGGAAGAATTTATGGCACATCAATTTTGTCTTCAGTGAATACTATTTTGTCTACTTTTTCTGTAGACAGCAACATTAAATACCAGTAAACATCTGAATTAATTGTGTTATTTAGAAAGTTAAACTGCATTTTTATACTTTGTCAAAGTATGCCATCAAAACTTGGTCTTAGATGACAACTAAATATATGCTACTTTGTCAGTTTCAGCTAATAGGCTTATTTTCAAATAGTATTCTCTTCTAACCAGTCTCCTAGCTGGAACAAACTTAAAATGGTTGAATTCTCTTGCCAATATGGTTGTTGCTATCCAATAACAGGCACAACCAGATGAACAATATAAAAGTTAGGTTTATGCCTCTTCCTGTGCTTACTGTTCATTCTTGATGTAAAGCATCTTACATTTAATTCAAACAAAAAATATTTTGCACGATTAAAAATTACTTTTTATTATGTGGTAAGAATCTCTAAAATTTCATAGGGTAATTTCATAGATAATGAATGATGAAAAATTATGCTATGAGATGTTAATAATATGATGATTTGGTAATGTATTGAGGTATAAAATATTTAGAAATAAAATACAGCATTAAATAAACACTTCAATGATAAACTCCAACTTTGTTTCAGAAATTTTAGAGTCTAGAAGCCAACAGTAATAAAACAACGTGGCCTAGATTATTCAATCAAAATAAAATAATAAATATCAAGTTAGAAATTCTTTTCTGCTGGGCGTGGTGGCACACACCTTTAATCCCAGCACTTGGGAAGCAGAGGCAGGCTGATCTCCATGAGTTTAAGGCCAGCCTGGTCTACATAATGAGTTCCAGGAAAGCTAAGGCTACATACAGAGAGACCCTGTCTCAAAAAGATGAAAAAAAAAAAAAAAAGAAATTCATTTCTAAATGGAGAGCATGACAACGACCAGCTACTTGAAAAAAAAAAAAATGTTATTCTGGGCATTTCTCCTCTCTCCCTCATCAGCATCTTGGCTGACTCTGCCTAACCTAGTTTGAGAAAGGACCCTTTAAACTCATCTTAAAGGTTTTCTTTTATACTTATTAGTTTTTATTTTATGAGCGTTTTGAATTATGTATATGCAACAGGTGTGTGCCCATGCTGGCCAGAAGAGAAACTAAGATCCTCTTGAACTTAGATTCTAAATGGTTTAAGCCACCATATGGGTGCTGGGAAAGAGACTCAACTACTAGTTTACTTGATCACACAAATTTCTTCTTGTGGACACTTTCTAAACTATACCACAGAAAGCTGGTTTCAAAAGGAGAAATTTTTCTGCTGAAACTGGACAACCAAAATTGAGAATAAGGATAGTGAAATGTCAGTGTAGAATCTGTTGAAAGACTAAGAGATGCCCTGGAGAAAATACTGCACAACAGTTTAGAGTTCTTGATTCTTGGTTGCATTTTGGATTTTTTGTGTGTGCAATGGCATAAAATTCTCCTCTACCAGAGAGGGGAGGGAGACCAGAGGCAGAGCATAGCAGAAGAAAAGGAATGGCCTGATGTTAAGTTTGACCATGTAGGAAAAGAAGTAATTCACATCTGACTATCACAGTTGCATCTAATTGCAACGTAATAAACAAACAAGCCAAACCCTCATGTTTAGGAGTAAACAATGTTCACCAAACAAAATAACACATCATTAAAATCTTCTCTAGTAGCATGTAAAACCAAGCTCTGACTAGACCTCTAGAAACAGCAACTTGATTTTTTAGTCCTTCTTAAGTTCCATTGTCCAGAGGCCTACACAACAACCAATTCTTCACAGTGTCATTATGATGGATATGTAAATGCACTTTCTCGTAATGGATGGGCCAGATTTTCTGGTGAAAAACAGCAAAGCCCAGACTCCACAACAGAGCTACAATGTCTAGTTTGTTAAGAGCTTCGAGGAAAAGAAAAAGACAGAAGGAAAAACTGATGGACAGTGAAGAAAACCATCAATACAAATAAACAAAGTAATAGTGTCTGTGTTTGATGTAAAGAGTAGATTTGCTAAAGACCACTTAATGGGGATGGAGAAATTGTTCACCTGTTAAGAGCATGTACTATTCTTGCAAAGAACCCAAGTGTGGTTCTCAGCACTCATGTCAGGTAGCACAGCCAGTATATTATACCTCCAGGGAATCAGAGACTCTCTTCTGGCCTCAGTAGGCACCTGCATTCTTGTGCACATACCCACACACAACATATACATACAGACATAATTAAAATGTCATTTTGGGGGGGCTGGAGTGATGGCCTAGCGGTTAAGAGAGCCAACTGCTCTTACAGAGGACCAGGGTTCGATCCCCAGCACCCACATGGCAGCTGAGAACCGTCTGAAACTCCAATTCCAGGAGAACTCCAGGTCCAGGGGAATCCTACACCCTCTTCTGACCTCCGCGGCACTGCACAACATGGGTGCACAAACCTGCATGCAGACAGTACATTCATACACATACAGAAATAAAAAATTAAAAAAATTAAAATGTCATTTTTTAGGCAGAGGCAGGAAGATCTTTGTCAGACTGATGTCACCCTGGTCTACAATGTGAATTCTTTGTGAGTTTTGGATACAGAAATCTCCTGTCTCAAAGAGAAAAAAAAGTGGAAAATGTCATTTATAATGTCATTTATGAATGCATTTAAAAATTAAAGAAAGGGAGGCTGGCAAGATTCTTTAGTGGTTAAGAATACTTGCCTGTTTTTGCGGAGAACCCCAGTTTGATTCACAACACCCAAATAGTACCTGAGAACCATTATTCAATGCCCTCTTCTGACCTCCACAGCCAATGAGGCAACATGGGTGCATTTATATACACACAGGCAATACCCTCATACACATAAAAAAATTAAAGAAAAAATATTTTCAAATAATTAAAAACTAATTCAGTTTTATGCATTAGCAGTTAATTTCAGCTGAAGAATAGAAATTAAGAATGCAAAATATAATTTCCATATCTGGAGAGTAAAATAACTGAAATGAAAACTTCCCTAGAAGAGTGAAAACTAAAACTGAACATGATGGAAGAAATTCCTTTAAACATGAAAAAAGTACATCAACCATCTAATTGGAATACAGAATTAAAAAAAAATAGAGACTAATGTAAAGAATCCTCAGGGAAAACTGATATGCTAATGAAAAACATAGTTCAAGATGCAGTAGCTCCCCAAATCACATATGTGATAAAAATACCAACTTATAAATTCATTTAGCTTGGCAAATAATGAAGAAATATGTAAAGCACACATAGGCTCATTGTAGTCAAGTTGCTGAAATCAAAGAAAAAGAGAAATTCTATAGAATAATTGAGAAAATGTCATCAACACAGATGTTTAATGATTAAAAACAACTGGTTGATTCTCATCATAAATCACAAATACCAGAAAACAGCAGAGCCTCACATTTAAAATAATGAAATAAAGTAATCGATATCCTACAAATCAAATGACAAGCTCAAATTTTGGTCTTAAAAATTAAAGTAATCAAATGCATTTTCCAAATCAACAAGTTCTAAGGGAATTTGTCACCAGAGAAAACAGTTTGGGAATGAAACAAGTTTGCAGCAATTCTTGGAAAATAAGATTTACCACAATACTCTTTATTTCATTTTATTTTTATTTTATTTTTTTATGTGTATGATTGTACTGTCTGCATGTAGGTTTGTGCACCCGTGTCATGCAATGCCGTGGAGGTCAGAAGAGGGCGTAGGATTCCCCTGGAATTGGAGTTAAGGATGGTTCTTAGCCGCCTTGTGGGTGCTGGGAATCAAACCCGGGTCCTCCGCAACCAGTGAGCCATCTCTCCAGCCCCAACAATACTCTTTATTAGAGCCTGTGCCAAAATCAAATGGCCATTCATGCTTAAAATGTTGTCAGCTAAGTAAATGTAGAACAAATAGACCTGTACAGAGGATGATCATAAACTGATACACGTGATCAATGAACAAGGAAGAGGAAAGTGATGGAACTGGCACTGGCACTTAGATACATATTTATACATTTTCAGTGTCATACAGAGGTCACTAAATTTTTATAGTTGCTGATTTAGAAAATAATATATATTTTTTTTAGTTTTTAAAATATTTTATTGAGTTTTGTACATTTCATACAACAGTTCTTAATCAAATTTAGATCTCCTCTATGCATCCACACTCCCCACCGGGCCTCATGCACTCTGCCATACCTGCTTTTAAAAAGGGGGAATTTTTTAGCTTTCAATTCTCTGGTTAGATAGAGACCAAGATGACTCTTCACATAAAAGCTTGGGAAGTGCTGTTTTGGTTTTTACATCTGTGGGAATGTTTTAAATAAAATCCATGCTATTTCTTCCATATTGGAAAAAAATCTTCTTGTAAATCCATTTGACTTTTTTTGTTTGTTTGTTTGTTTGTTTTTAACTTTATTATTATTTTTTGATGTTTTGTGTATTTCATACATCATTTTCCAATTCAGTTCAGGCATATTTCCCCTTCCCCCCATCCCACCATACCCCATCCAATAATTATTTTTATGATTCTATGAGAAATACAAGCTAAAGGCTGTCTGATTTACATAAACATCAAACATTTGACCGATTCAAATTTTGCTTTATAAAAAGCAAAACTCAGATCTTTGTGATGGCAAAGGCTGTAAAGGCACGTTCTGTTCTATCTAGCCAAACAGCCTGAGTTTTATCCTTGGCAACTGTAGGATAGGTTATTTCTTCTTTGAAACCACCTGACAGACTACGTAATTGGGGGAGGAGCCTGAGTCAACTCCCAACCACCAGGTTCGCTGGGACCATAGGGCAACAGATTTTGGTGCAGGAGATTTTGGAACTCTGGGATTTTGATTAGGGATGGAGCCATGTAAAAGGCCTGCCTGCGGGAGGAAGTGGGGCTCTCTCTTGCCTGCTGTGTTCATGGCTTAAGTGAGTGTGTGCTTCTTTGGCCTTACCTTGTAAGCAAGCCCATTAAAATTCTCTAGTTTTAACTAAGATTGGAAAACTCTATACTTGTGTTGCCTTAAATACTGGGCGGAACCTGAGGGTAGCAGAGAAGGTGGGCATAGGGCATAATTCTGGGCTGCTGTGGGCGTAGGTCCATGCTGTGAGTGTCCCCTTTCTAGAAAGTTTTGATGCAACCGCAACCAAGTGGAAGAAGGAGTGAACCTAGTACTGCTGAGTTCCATGTGTATGCACGTGGTGATAAAATGAATGTTGTACATATTAATTAGGCACCACTATATATGTGTATTCTGCAATTAACATGTCTCTCTATATTATATGATTTCACATACAGATTAAATAGTTTCTTTATAATAAATTCTTTCTTTGAGTACTTTGCTGTACCCTTAAGGATTCAATTACCATCTGCATTTAATTGCATAACCAACTTTAGACACCAGTATGAATGCTCCTAGCAGAAAAGTATCTCTTCACCAAATGTACAATACATTTATAAATTTCAGGTATCAAGAGAGAAATTCTTTTTTTAAATTAATTTATTATTTTTTTATTTCTTTTTTTAACAATAATTAATAAGTTATGAGTATAAGCATCCTTCATGTAAAACCAACTTGCAAGCAGCTATGCACAAACCCACACAGCCCAAGTTTCCCACCATCCAGCTGGAGGGGCTTGTATGTACAATCATGTTGATCAAATAAGTGTCTAGTCTATATTGCTGTAGTTTCACCATTCACCCCAATCACATCTATTACATTCTACCACACTCCCTCTTCCACAGATTGTTCCCTAGGCTTAGAAAAGGGGCACAGGGGGGTGAGAAGCAAAACATGTTATTTTCTATGGAGACGTCATTTTGGACTCTGATCAGTTCAGCCTGTTTCTTTTCATGGGTTGACAGTTTGTCCAGGAATAACTTTTCAATCCTACTAATGAAACACAAGCAATTAGGTATACAGGCATTTAAATAGTACTAATTATGGGGTTGGAGAGATGGCCTAGCAGTTAAGAGTGCTGGCTACTCTTGTAGAGGGCCTGGGTTTGATCCCCTGCACCCACATGGTGGCTGAGAACCGTCTGTAACTCCAGTTCCAGGGGAATCCAACACCATCTTCTGACCTCCGCGGTATTGCACAACATGGATGCACAAACCTGAATGCAGACAGTACATTCATACACATATGAAAATAAATAAAAAAATAAACAGTACTAATTATTATGATAGGTTACTTTGGTATAGAAACAGATGTTTGGATGGTATGCTAATCCATGAATTATAGTTTTTCTGTAAAAGATGACAAGGTCTTACTGTGGTTTATAACATCTCTTATCCACTAGAGGATGTAAGATTGTGGCATCAGACATGAATCATTCCTCCACTGAGAGAGCTAATAGCCAATTAGATTTGGGATATACAGACATATGGCTGCCACTGCTGCACCACAGTATTTCCAGGCAGGTGAGGTTTAGCTGATACTGACGGAGGAGTCTTGCTTGATTCAAGGAGACCAATATTTGCTTTATTGGTTTAGTGGCCTTTGGTAACACTCTCTGGCATTCCAGAGAACAACTGTACACTTGCAAGTGTGGTCTCAATACATCTTTCCCATGCTTACATCAGGTCTTCTACAGCAGGGCCTTACTGCCTCTCTTCTTGCAGGTATCCCAGTTTACAGGCAAAAAGCATTTCGTACTTTTACCTACTTTTTTTTTGTGGGGGGTGATGGCATGGAAATAGCCTGAAAAGTAGGCCTGAAGGACAAAAGAAAGCCTGTGCTAGAGTTTTGCAACTCACCCCCGCCCATCGAGCAAGGAGAGGAGCAGTTTCACTTCTTAGCCTCTGCGTCAGATAAGCCTCAGGATGTTTCCAGCCCCAGGACATTCCAACTTATCTTAATCCCCCTCCCCTCTTACTTCCTACATTTACTAACATGATAATTCGGGACTATGCTAGAAGGGAATTCCGGGATTGGATCCACATCTAGGAGGTTACCTTATAGCCCTCAAACCATATAGAAGGCCTACATCAACCTAATTAGTGAGAGTACACATTTTACGTCCAGTGAACTCGACCTCTCTGTAAACCTCCGATCACACGAAAGTCTCGTAGCCTTTGACCCTGTCCTGTAACACTCTGAACGACTCCCTGTCATGGTCTTAGTGCAGTTATCTTCATTCCAGCATCTGTTCAGCGCATACATCGTGATAGCTTTTTTCGCGAAGTTCAATTACTTCCAGGCCGTGCGTGCATTGCACATCACTCCGTCGCTATGCGATCACCGATTAACGATCTTGGGGTGCGAACCGAACGGGTTGCTGCACGACAACCTCTATGCCCGGTGCCTAATCTTTTTCGGCTTCCGCAACTTCCCGTGCTGGCGCAGCTCATATTGCCCCTTCCGTGCACGCCTTAACTGCTGTCCACGTATGCTCGGAAGGGGCCATTTGTGTTTCGGGTCGTCCCACTGCATATGAAACTTTACCGTCTTCGAAACTAAATCACGACACCCCAGCGCTCCTCAAAGCGCTGAGTTATTGACTTGGCTACACGTCCAAACTTCAGGATTAGTAATCCTGATTCCTGATGTCGGTTCGGGAGTCTGTCCTGGGACCACTCGACCTCTTGTCTTTTGGCTCCCCCCCTGTTGCGTGATTTAGTAGGGGCATCACACACGATTTTCTCCTGCTGGAAGTTTGGATTCGGGCGACTATTGAAAAATGGCCAGAGAAAGAAAAGGACTTCTCGAGAAGAATTCCCCTTTGGGCTTTTACCCCATGTATTGTGGTGCTTAAAGCCACTTTTCACTCCGCCTCACCCTTCCACCTCCTGAGGGTGGAATTTAGCTTCGTGAACGTAGGTCTTCGGGAGCATGGCATTTCTGGCCTCTAGTGCCATCCTGCCCCGGTGATTTTTCTTTCCTTGCGACTAACTCCCCCCATCATGTTCATTTATTCGGCCTGTACGCCGTTCGCATATTCCTTGCGAGTTCTAATCCCAGGGATCTACTACCCCTAGTGTTCTCCACCATCGGCCACATCCCTTTTTTACACCCGACGCATCTTCGCTCAGTCGCAACGATTCAGCTCTTCAGCCTCCCGAGCGAATTACCACCCACTTGCGCTTCCGTTGTGAGATTGCTCTAATACGGGGCATTTTGTTCTTACTTAGCCTAACTTGAGACGCACAATGTTCATCTGACGTGAACTCTACCCTACTCTACCGGCTTTGCGATGTCTAAAGGGGTCCTGTCCTAAACTGTTCCTTTCGGTTATATGCACATCCACGCGATTCCTCCAACGTACTGTACCGAGCACAACCTAAAAACTCAATAAAGTCGCTGTGGCATGAGGATGGTATCCCAACCTTCAAACCATGGGCCAACCACCCTCCTCACAGCCGATGTCGCTATCTCCTTGGTGTACTATAAGGTACCTGGCATGGATTGCCCGCCTAAACTTCGCGGTTACTTCCCTAATCACATTCTTTATTAGATGGTCCTCAATTCCAAAGGGCGAACTGCCAGGGAACACGCCACTGAAAGCCAATGATCGTGCTAAACACCCCAGTTAGCATACTTGTGGAATCGCGCTCGGTCATGGAACCCAAATGCGGTATATAGGGCTTGATGAAAAAAAACCTTCTCGTGTATCAATACCCCAATATAGGGAGCAAGTCCGAGACGGCGGACTTCGGGCGGTGGGCTAAGCTTTTAGACACCAGGCTCATGGAAAACCCCATGGCGGGGCTGCGGCAGAGGCCCGAGGAGGATTTACCATCATTCATCGACAGGGTAGAGCAGAGCATAAAGTACTAAGTTGCCCCCTGGGGTACATAAGATATCAATTCATTAAGCTGACCACTTGGGACAGGTATGAATGGTGACCATAGACAGGCCTGTGCCGGCCTCAGCGACCAGACAATGCATTCCTGTTAATTATGCCACCCAGGACGTGGCGAACTCAATACGTCACATAAGTTCAGGCCCTCACAGCGTTGGCTTTGGCCCAAGGCTTTCTCTCTCCAAAACGGAAGCAAATAGCCAAACCACGAAAGGGACTGCAATCAACAGGAAAATTGTTTCGCCTGTGGTAAGGAAATTAAGGTCATTTTGCAGGAATGCCTCGAAAAGGAAAGACCGATAAAGGCAGGGAATCAGGGATTGCCCCCCGCTCCTTGCCCTAGACGTAAGAAGGGGTATCACTGGAAAAACGTGACTGCCAGTCCAAGTATGATATCAATGGGAGCCTTTAACTAGAGAGGGGGACGGCCTCTAGCCCCAGTTACTAACCAAGGAGCAAGGCCTGATATGGGTCCTATAAGACCAAATCCTTGCCGGTCAACTGGACCATTCCTCTGATGTGACTTTACCCGTCCTAAGGACAGTCATCGCTATTGGGGGAGAAAGTTTCAAATGCCTCTTGGATATGGGGGCTGATAGAACTGTCTTAAAAAAGAAGACGGTTCCCAGTCATTGGGAGTAGTCCCTGGACCCTCATGTATTCGCAGCCAGGAGGGACTTCCAAAGCTCAGGAACTCGCCTCTTATCTCCCCTTGGGAGGGGCCTGAGGATGAATGAAGGCATATTCGCCCCCTGGTAGTACAAAGACTAAAGGATAACTTGGCCGGAAAAGACATAATGGCCCAGATGGGTGAGTTCTTACCACCACCACAACAGATTCTTTGAAGACCTGTTAGAGAGTATACCCGGCCCCTCAGACAGGTTTAGGAAAGGTCTTTCGTTGAAGGTTACCCCAAGTCTAAAGGCAACTGCCCTCCGTTCCACCAATTATATGGAAAACTGGGTAAACCTGTTGGGTGGAGCAGTGGCCCTCTAAGGAAGAGAAGCTGAGGCCCTCAGAGGGCATTGTCGATGACTTGTGCCTGAGGGCATATCCGTCCCTCCTAAGGAGCCCATGGGATCACCCCAGTGGGTCGTAATAAAAAAACCCTCAGGCAAATGGAGGATTTACAAGACTTGAGAAAAATAAACAACAGGATGGAGGATCGCTGGGGCGCACCCTTAAGGGGTACCATGCCCTGGGTTTCCTGCATACTCTACTGAGTTCCATCCTCGCAGTACTAGGAGCAATTGAAGGATATTTCCGTTTCTAGCTCTCTCACACGGTCCCCCTCCATGCCCCCTTCCTACCAAATTGAAGTCTCTCTGTCTCCACTCTGAAATCCTTTTCTTGATATCATACGTGCTCGTTTCGCCCTTCTCACTTACTAACTTTTCTTATCCCTGCCACCCCCCACTAAATTCGGTTCACTGTATTTTCGTGGCGTGTCTTCCTCTAGGTTGATGGCAAACAGTCCTGGCCTTTTGACCAAAATTATCTGGCCACATTACTACAGGAATTTTTCTATGGTGACCCTGATGTCCTTATGTATGCATATATGGACGATCTTATCTTGGGTCACAGGGCCTTACCAAAACTCCATCAGTTAATGGACAAAATTTCAGATCAGCCTTGGGGAGGCTGGTTTTGCCATTGCCCTGAGAAGGTACAATGGGTGCCCCGCTCAAGGTACTGGGCACGGAACTTCACCTTACTGCTGTCAGACCTCTCCTCCCCTCCATCTCTATCCCTAAGAACTTGAAATCACCCAATTACAAAAGGTGTTGGGGAGATAAATTGGCTCAGGCCCTGGGTTGGAGTCCTACTGAGACCCATCCTCCCCCTCTTTTCCTTTCCTTGAGAGGGGGAGGGGCCCTGTGGAGGGGAGGTTGAACTCTCAGAGCAACATTTACAAATCTTTGATCAATTCTCTAGGGCCCTATTTTCTGCCAAGCTACAGAGGTTCGATAAAAGAAAAGACCTTACGTTTTGGATTTTTCCTGGGAAGGAGCTTGCCATGGCCGTGTTAGTCCAAGAAGGAAAACCATTGGAATGGGTGCATACCTCTCTTGGCAGAACACCGAGGGTATACACGGTCTTAGATCAAATAACTGATGCTATAAAAAGGGCAGAAATTTAGCAATCAGACACTATGGTAAAGACCCTGATACTATAGCCATACCCCTCAAATGGAAGATATGGAATGGGCATTAAATACCCACCCTCAGTTACCCTAGCCCTGGAGGGATTCCTGGGTAGTCTGGACTGCCATTTCAGCCCTTCTCCATGGGCTACACTCCTCCAACGACTACCCATTAAATTAGTAGCCAACAATCTCTTTTCCAAAAAGATTCTGGCCGATGCCTTGTATGTTTTCACTGATGGAGGAAGGGGGGGGGTCTTACATTGCCTATTCCCCAGAAAACCCTGATGTCCCAGTAAAGGTCCGGACCCAAGATGTACAAGGGTCCGCACAATACAAGGAATTACTTGTGGCCACAATGGCCCTCCAGGACCCAACCCTTTAATCTTATATCTGATAGCCTATATGTGACAAATCTTCTGCCAGCTCTTCCAGGAGCACATATAAGACTGGACAGAACCCCCATATCAGCTCTCATGATACAAGCTTGGTCTCTTTTGGAGGGCTGGGTAGAGTCCATTTATGTCTAACACGTAAGGAGTCATTCTCATCTGCCCGGGTTCCTCGCAAGGGAAATGCCATGGCAGATAGATTAGCTTCTCAAATTAATATTGTTGATGAAACTGGAACCAAATAAACTTCATGAGTTGACCCATCTAAACTGGAGGGGATTACAGGTAAGATTCCCCCATATACCGTCTCAGAACTTAAGAAAATTGTACATACCTGCAAATCGTTCCGCCTCTGCAGGGGCCCGAGTAAATCCCCGAGGCCTTCAACCCAACATCACCTGGCAGACAGATGTCACCCACTACCGCTTTTGGGAAACTCAAATTTGCTTTGTCTCAGTAGATACATATTCAGGAGCATGTTGGGCAATGCCCACTCTGGAGAAAAAGCTGCCCATGCTAAATCACACTTTATACAATGTTTTTCAACCCTGGGCCTACCTAAACAGGTCAAAACAGACAATGGGCCTTGCTTTACATCTCAGTCCCTAAGCCAATTTTTTAATAGATGGAATATCAAACACATCACCAGTATTCCTTATAACCACAAGGACAAGCGATCATTGAAAGAACTCACCAGACTTTAAAACACACAAATACAAAAACAAAAAGGGGGAGAGGACTGGTACCGCAGTCTCACCTGCAGCTGGCAGGGGCATTATTAAACATAAATATTTTAAATTTTTCAAAAATGTACATTACAATAGATTTCAAAAACACTGGGGACAGTTACCCCAGACACCAGCAATACAGGTCCGGTGGAGAGATCCTCTAACCCAGCAATGGCAAGGCCCAGACCCGCTTATAACCACAGGCCAAGGATTCGGCTGTATTATGCCAACAGACTCAAATACGCCTATCTGGGTCCTGGCAAGGAACGTCAAATATGACCTCCCAGAAACTTCTTAATCCCCAACCTAAGGATGAACTCCTTAAGGTAAATCCCCTTTTTCTTACAGAAATGAATCTGATGCCTCTGGCCATCGGAATTCTACTCCTATGGCCCCATGGGAAGGCTGAGTCATCAGACGAGTCCACACAGACCTCCACCATCATCTGGTCAGTGGTGAACGTCGCTACTAGGAAATGTCGTCAAGGCTGTCTCAAATAAAGGAACAACAGAGAGCGTCTGGCCTACTCTCCAAACTGATTTCTGCTCGTTAGCAGACGATTACTTCAATGGACAATGGGAACAGTGCCAAAGGGAGGTGGATAGACTAAATGCTAGAAAGTGGGAATGTTATGTATGCCCCGGGACTAACCCCTTGTGTCAACCTAAAAGCTGTAAAGACATGACTCTTGTGCATTATACCACCCAGCAGGAGGCCTTTCAGTTTCTAGACATAAAAGACAGATAGGAACTGCCCTTGCCCTGGCGGGCATACTAGGAGTGGGAATCGCAGGCGCAGCTACTGAAGGAACAGCTCTATCACTAACACAACAATGGAACGAGAGGCTCAGAAAGCAACTAGATGAAGATATAGAAAAGGCCTTTGCTTGCTCAACCAGGTTATAAGGTTCACTAGAAAACAGGCAGAAGAAGTCCAATTAATGGCCTTATTGTCAAAGTATAAGCCCCTCCCCCTCGTCAATACCTACAAAAGCAGCATCAGACTCCAAAGACGGGTAAGGGCTTTTTGGGTTGGCCAACCTAAGACAGGGGGATAGCCAAAGCTGCTATCTACCCAAAGACAGGTAAGAGCTGAGCCCAGTAAAAGCACCAACCTAAGACAGGAGCTATGCCAAATAAAGCAAAAAGGGGGAAATGATGGCATGGAATAGCCAAAAAGATAGGCCTGAAGGACAAAAGAAAGCCTGTGCTAGAGTTTTGCGAACTCATCCCCGCCCATCGAGCAAGGAAGGCTAGTTTCACTTCTCTTCCTCTGTGTAAGATAAGCCTCAGGATGTTCCAGCCCACAGGACATTCCAAGCTTATCTTCCCCTCCTTACTTCCTACCTTTACTAACATGATAATTAGGGACTATGCTAGGAAGGGAAGGGATTGGATCAATTAGGGACTTGTAAATTAAGCCTCCTAAAAGGACCAATTAGGAAGAGACACATACCCCAGTAGGGAAGCCGGCACAGCTTATAAGCCTCTGTAAACCTGCAATAAAGTGAGCTTGAGCTGTAACACTCTGACTCGACTCCCTGTCATGGTTACTTTCGGTTCAGCAGCGCACTTACTCTCCCCAGCCCCACTCCGTCGCGGGCCAACAGAGTGAAGATCTTCGGTGGCAAGGAAACCGGAGAGGGTGGTCTTTGCCAACCACCTCTCTACGATCCCCGTGGGGGGGGCTTGGATCCCCTGGCCAACATCTCCTTGGCAGAATAATCCATTGCTGATATCAGAGCTCTCCTGTATTATTATATTTTGCTTAACTGCACAGCTTTAAAAGACTTTAGTATATATTTGGTTCTGAATAGAGAATAATCCTTTTCACAATTCCTATGTCTATTAGTCAATTAAAGAAAGCAGTTATACCAGTTTTATAAGAGATTACCTCTATAACAGTCAGCTCTATTTTACAGTTAGGGAATGACTTCATTACCATCATGTTTTTCTTTGTTCTGTGAAAAGAAGGTATGAAAAATCCCTCATATTAAAACTTTGTGGCACCTGGAAGGTAAGGTCCATTAGGACTCATTATAAACAGTTGTTACAGGGCTGGAGAGATAGCCCAGCGGTTAAGAGCACTGACTGCTCTTGCAGAGGACCTGGGTTTGATCCCCAGCACCCACATGGTGGCTAAGAACCATCTGTAACTCCAATTCCAGGAGAACTCCTGTTCCAGTGGAATCCGAGACCCTCTTCTGACCTCCACGGCATTGCACGACAGGGGTGCACAAACCTACATGCAGACAGTACATTCATACACATACGAAAAATAAATAAAATTAAAAAAACAAAAAAGCAACATAAACAGTTGTTACAAATAGGATCCACAGAGATTGTTGATGCCTGTAACAGTCTGAGGCTTTTCTTCCTTTTAATGTTTAGCTGGGCCAACTTCTCTGCTGGTATTTCTTGGTACATCCTGCACAATGCAAAGCTGTATCTTTTCTTTCTCAGCCATTAAGTTGGTGATGTTTTGAGCTGTGGGAACATACAAATCTTTTCCCATAGTTAGTTTTAAGATTTAAATTGAAAAATTTGATAAAAGGTTTAATTTGTAGCTGTATCCCCCCTTTTGTATTTTAGGTTTTTATTTTTTTGACCCATGAGTCTCAGAAAGGCAGTTGTAGTACACATACCTACAGGCAGGAATCAAGTGTAAATTTCATTAAATTTACCCAAGCTGTTTTGGATGACTGTGTTGTTAATTTGGGAAGCAAGCTTAATTCCTTAAGTTAAATTATCCTACAGGTAAAAGAGAATGTTACAAGATGATACTGTATAACACAAAAATTATAGAGAACACTTGTATACGTTAATCCCGAAGTTATTGTTATTCAAATTTTAAGTAAAACAAATGTGGACAACAATTTATATTTCAAATTAACTTAAATGTATTACTATTTTTATTAAATGTTGTTTAATATAGACATTTTTACTTTTACTAAGTCCTAAAATACCATATAATTTGTAGATAGAGTTTGGGCAAAATTTGATACTTGTTAAACTCACATCAATTAAATATACATTAATCGAATATAGACCCATGTCCCTCTCCCAACCCTCCCACCCCTCTAGATTCACCATTTCAGTCAGTTCTTTGATGCAGTCTTTTCTGTTGTTGTTCTTTCCAGTACGCATCCCTCCCCACAAGAAATATTTACAACTGGGTTATTGATGCTAGCATCCAGAGATGAGGGATACCATTCGTCGTTTGTTTTTCTGGGACTGTGTTACTTCGCTTAACAATATCTTTGAGAAATTCTAAGATTGTTCACAGTCTTAATAGCTGTCCAATTATTGCCATATTGATAATGAAAATATTTTAGTCCACAGTTAATGTAATGGCCTTTTAAATCTATTTTGTTCTCTGATGTTTTACAAGGACCATACAGAATCAGGATTTGATGATTCTAATTTCCCACATAATCAATTTCTCTCCACCCTCTGGATTAATAACCACTGAAACAACTAAAAAGTGGGGGAAAGGAATGACCAGAGATAAGAAATTAATGGATCAAAGTAAAGCTGGATTGCAGAGTTGATAAATATTCTCAGAGCAATAACAACCCCCTGTCCCCTTTTCCTTAGCAGAAAACCTGCCAGTTTCTCCAAACATTTGAGATGCCTTCCATTTGATAAAGAAGAGAGAGAATTTCATGCTTACAGTTCAAAAGCACCTTTCAGATAGCTTACCTTAGTCATGTGTATGAGTCTGTGTGTGTGTGTGTGTGTGTGTGTGTGTGTGTGTGTTGTGTGTGTAAACCCCAAGGCCCAAGGATGTCACGTGGCTCAGGATAATTAGCCAGGGTCCTCAACGCCCACCTCCTGTGGTGGTTTGGGGTGACCACCTCAGTTTGCCTGTCTAGAGAAGCCCTTGTTATGTGACTCTTCTCACTGATTGCTTTTGTTTGCCCTTAGGGTTTTCTATTCATGTTCTCCACCAAATGTGATTTTAGTTTTATAATACAAGTTTTAAGTATTGCTGTTTTGAAGTAATGTAAATGTTATAAATATACGGTTGAGTGAGAATAATCAAAAGATCATAAAGCATATGAACTATCAACAGTGTATATAACTTTGTTATTTAGTACGGTAATTAGACTCTACAATTCTCTAGTGCATTTTTATTTAAAAACTTACATGTGAAATCAAAGTGCACCCTTTAATATGGATTACTATAAAAATTTAAATTTTAAATTCTTTCTCTCTCACTCTCTCTCTCTCTCTCTGTGTGCGTGTGTGTGTGTGTGTATGTAAGTGCAAGTGTCTGTGAAATTAAATTAAAGGTGCCAGATCTCCAGGCTCTGGGGTTTACAGGTGGCAGTGTGTGTGATCCAACAGTATTGGTACTAGGAATCAAATTCAGGTCCTCTCCAAGAACAGTACAAACTCACACTCTTCAATGTGCCAGCCTCTGATGATATGGTGCTTAAATAACTTGGAGCTACTAAACAAATTTTAATGGTGTGTCAATTTATGAAAACAAAAATTTTTGTACTTATGAAACTTTTTGAAGTATACTTTAAAAAGTTTCATTTGCACATAGCATTTAACACAAACAATAAATACATAACTGCATTCACTTAAATATTTTCTGTGGTGAAAACAAGAAAATCTTAAAATACACTGGAATAATAGCTAGTCGTATATATTTCTTAGGTTTATAACTTGAAAAGCCTTCTTAGAAAATCACCCAGTTTATTGCCCTGCATGCCCTGAGGGATTTCTTTTCTTTGTTTGGTGGCTGCCAATGAACTCTCTCATGAAGGGTGGATTTTTCCAAAATAAAGATCCAACCTGTGTATATATATATATTATATATTCCATTAATCCTCAATTTTCTGTCTGCGTGAATAGATAAAATGAACAGTAGTCCTCTGCTATCTCTTCCCACCACGGAGCTTTGTTCACACAACTTTTCCCTTCTATCCCTTTCAGCTGTTCTCCAATCAGCTGTCTTAAAGCAACACTGTTCTTTTAATGGGCTTTTGCATGTCTGTAAGACCTTTCACTATATTTTAGTTTGTAAACCCTGAAATTAAACATAGAGTGTTAAATGTCTTTTCATTTAGAAAGAATAACAACAGAATTTAAACAATAATTGGCTCTGATAAGAAGCACACAGATTTATTAGCTAATATTTCTATGATCATCATGTCCAGTATTATACTTATTTACTTATTTTTAGATCAGCAAACAGAATGTTTCATTATAGACTGATGAGATACAAGCAGTAAGCCAGTAGGGGGCAGACAAGAAACATCTAGCATACAGCAAACAGTGAACTGCTCACTAAATAAATGAATGAACTAACTAAATGCAAACAATGATGTAGGCATCCTAATGGAGACAGGGACAAAGCCTCACAGCAGAAAGAAGAAAAGTTAATTCCAGTGAAACTTAAGGCTTTAATAAATATTTCAGTGCAAAAGAATTTTACAAACTTTTTGAAAATGGAACAGTGTAGAGATGTTGTATTACATTAATTTTATTCATCCCCCTCATTCGGTCTTATATCTTTTATGGCATTTCTCTATAATAATATTTAATATAACACTTGGCCTAGCATTTTCAGTCAGTAAATTCATGCCAATTGAGTGAATAAATGATGGAGAATGCTGAAAGGAAAAGCAGTACATTTGTAAATGCAATGATGTAAAATGACAGAGATTCTTTATGTAGAGAAATATGTATCATTGTCATATACCATGAGAATTTATCTTAAAAAATATAGAAATGTTTAAATCTGGCCTCTGGATGAAGCTAAGTGCTAGAATATAATCTTTGGAAGCACAAGGCCCTGGGTTCCATCAGCACTTTAAAAAATGAAAGTATATTTAAGCTGGGCATGGTGCCCCATGCCTTTAATCCTAGCACTTGAAAGGCAGAGGAAGGTGGATATCTGTGATTTCAAGGCCAGCTTGGTCTACAAAGTGAGTTCCAGGCCAGCTGGGGCTACAGGGAGACCCTGTCTCAAAAAGACAAAGAAAAAAATGAAAGTGTAATGGTTATTTGGGCTGCAGAGTTAGGAATGTAACTATGTGGCATCCTGGCACTCTCATACAGACAGGTGCCACATGGCTGGTCTGGCATTCTAGGTATCATTTAATCAGCAGTGAGAAGAGTGTTTTGGAGAAAGTTCCCTCATAAGGGTGCCATGGTTAGTCAGAAGCCATGACAATCGCCTAAGACAAAATGAGGATCCAGCACAGTGCAACATCACAGGTGTTTTAAACAGTTGTGAAAGATGTCATTCAAATAGTGGGGACAGAAATTACAGACTTCTGAATGATTTCATTACATGAGGTAGTAAGAACAGAGAAGTCCAGCAACCTTCTCTGGGATGGACCAGATTTTCTAGAGAATAGCTGTACTCTTCTTCACCACACTGTCAGGAAAACCCACTTTAATCCTCCATGTCTTCACTTCTCTGTTTCTTCTGTGCATCTAACCTAGTTATCACTTATTTCATTTTTAGATTGTTATTTTTAATTCATTTCTTTGGTTTTATATGTTTCTAAATGTTTACAACTTGAGAACTGAGGAGTTCTGAGTTTCTCAATTTTATATTCAATGGTTAGTTTCCTATTAAATACATGAAATATAGTAAATTTCTCCAAATATTTATTGCACATATAGGCAGTCAAAAGTAAAGCATTTTCCATATTTTTGCTTTTTAAAATATTAATTGATACCACCAAACACATTAATTGATTAATACATTTCAACAATTACATACAGTGTAAACTATCCTGGACCATAAGGTTATTATATCATACAAGAGAGCTGTAATTTCTATGAATTTCCGATTACTGAAATTAGTGATCCCAGTTACTCCTCTTACAGAGGTTCTGGAAGATGGGAGCTATGGACCCTTTATCAGAATTTCAGTAACTTCAATGAAATTTTCTCACATCCAATGCTCATAGAATTTTCCAAAATGCTGTTTTGCACCTCAATATGAAACTCCTAATAAAACAAGAACTTCAATAAATATGCTATCATGTATAATCAATATATTGATTATAGTGTGCAGTAGATTAAATTTTCTTTTAACTTTTAACTTAATAATAAATGTTATTTTGGAATTACCTCCCAAACATGACAAGATGATGTATTTTATGTTCAATATTTCCCTCAAGAAAATGTGCATTGTGTCTGCACCCTTTCCATCCTCATTCTTGGATACTGTGTTGTATATGCACACATTCTGTCCTCATTCCTCCACTTTATGTTATATGTGCACCTATTCCATACTCATATCTGGATACTGTATGATATCTGCACCCTTTCCATCCTCACCCATGGACACTGCATTATATATGCACACTTTCCATCTTCATTTCTGGACACTGCATTATATCTGCACCTATTCCATTCTTGTAACTGGACACTTTGCTATATCTGTATATTTCCATCCCCAGCCCTGAACACTGTGTTATATCAGCACCCTTTCTGTCTTCACCCCCGGACACTGTGTTATATCTGCACACTTTTATTTCTCATTCCTGGACACTGCATTATATCAACATTTTTCATCCTCATCTCTGTTCCCTGGGTTGTATTTGCACCTTTTCCATCCTCACCCCTGGACACCACCAGATTGCCAGATAGACAGATGTCTAGTGGATGAAGAGCCCCTAAAGCAACACACAGCTTAAGCATTGAATGGGATGGACAGGAGGAAGTACTTCAGATTCCTCTTGATTCTTTGTTTTTCTCTTTTCCTCATTTGGATTTTGTTGTTTGCTTGTTTTCTTTTGTCATATGGAGTAGAGGCTCTGTTTGGAAAAACAGAAGCATTCTGAATATGTTTGATGAATATTATATGTGAAGAGAGTTTTGTGGCTGCTTCAGAAAAGTAAACTGTGGTTAATAATACTGATTCAACATAAAAAAGGAAAAAACAAAGAAAATATGTGTTTTAACACACTAGATCTACAGGAATGTAAATATTGTTAGGGAGAAGTTTTTCTCTTTTGTTTAAGAAGACTATGGAAATGTCTGTGAGCTCATTCACAGTTTATTAGACCATAAAGCAACAAAATCAAGAGATTTATTAGCACGTGTTTAATAATAAGTGAAATGTTTCTTTCAGTTTGTAATGTCAACAAAATTAAAGTCAATCATGGGCTTTGGCACAGATTGTCAGTTTAGTGTGCTGCTGTGTAAGTAACAGACATTCAGTTAGGATAAATAGTGAGAAACTGCTGTTTAGACTGAAGCGAGGAAATAGCATCTTATTTCAGCAAAATGTAACCTTTATTAGTATTTACATACAAGTTAAAATATCTTAAAGACCCTGAAATTCTTCAGTATCACACGTAATTTGGGAGTCCACCAAATGTATGATGTAGGGAAACATTTATCTATTGACTCATAAGTCTGAACTGTTTATACTTTGAAACTTTTCTAGAAGATGTGTAATGATCTGGGGTAAAAGACTGCATCATCCTCTACGGAAGCCTCAGAGCCTTCTGCTCTGAGTCTGAAATTCGGCATATGAATGAAGTCATGCAGAAGCTGTTATTTTTCACTCAGGATAGTATCATTAGCTACCTTTTTGTTTAAGTAACATTACTTATGAATTATTTAAGGAAACATTTTTTAAAGTTTTGTTAATGTGGAATATGTGCACAATCTTTATCTCAGTACTATTTTAATATGGTATGGGTGGTAAGAAAATTATAATTTCCTTTGAGATCTAAGTTATCTCAAATATCTCACTTTAAATTTTTTTATTACAAGTGAATATATAAGTGACTATAACTTAAGACAATTCTTCTGTTGTTTTATTGTGGATTTATTTTGTCTTTAAAATGTGGTATGTGGGTTCCTAAGGAGTTGAACCTCATCCATTGTCTGCTATATAAAACTGAGGCAAAGGTATCAGTTTGTGTGGGAGGGTACTTGTTTTTCCACTTTTGGAGAGAGACCTGTGGACATTTATCAGAATGAATAAAGAATTTTAGATATCCTCATGTCCTGATAGTGCTGTGTTCCATCTATTTCATAGCTACAGTTTTTTTGTTTGTTTGTTTTATTTGAGACAGGATCTCTCTGTAGATCCAGCTGGCCTGAAACTCACTATGTAGACTAGGCTGGCCTGCCTCATGAGTGCTAGGATTGAAGGCATGCACCACCATACCTGGTTATAGCTGTACATTTAAATGTAAAAAACTTCATTCTTGCTTAATAACCTAGGCATACTTAAAATCATATTTATAGTAAATATCTCTCTTGCTCACTTCCCCAGTTCTATACTGGGATTTTGTCTTTCCCTCTGTTTGAGTCAGCATAGGTCTGGCGCATGCTCCCAACATTGTTGCATGTTCATATGAGCAAGTTTGCAGAGCCCAGAATGCCTGTTTTCTTATGTTCATGCATCAAACTTTTCAGGCCCTCTTCTAGTCCCTGAGCCATGGGTGGGCGGCATGAACTCTGATTGGGAAGACTATGTGGGGGTGCAGAAGAGGAAGGGGATCTAAATTTGATTAGTATTTATTATATGGAATGTACAGAAACACAATAAAAATACATAAAAATAAATAATATCTCTCTTATTTCAAGTTAAAGCAGTATATCATAACTTGTATCTTCATTTATTTTTTCACATTGCTTCTCTTCAGAAGTCACCACTAGATTGTTTTACATATTACATTATTTCATATTTTAACTAATTTAGTGCTTATGTTTTATAATTGGTTATTTGAATGTGATTACATTTTTGTCATATTTGCTGTAACAATATGTGATGTCCCTTTCCTTTGGATTTGTTTCCTGTTTGAAACCTTATCACTGATGAGTTTTATAACAAAGAGGTTCTTAGAAGGACAAGGGGCACCCTTGGTCCCTGCTCACTCCCTGCGGCTGTGGCTGCTTCAGGACATTCCAGAGACTTTTTTGCGGTACATGGCAGCTCTTTAATTTCAGTTTCTTCTTCTCTTTCTCAATAAGTTCACCATATCCCTAGAATTTCCCTCTGACTGCACAATAATTTAAAGTTTTGAATCTGCTCTTGCACATTTTATTATATTTTACCACAACTGTAGATTTTGACATGCTAAAATTTCTTATATTTTAAGGCTACTTGAATAAAGGAATCAGTAGATAATTATGTCCAAAGAATTTAACTAAAAATAAGCAGGTTAGATGCATTGTCCAAATGTTAATATATTTTCTTAAACCTCTTAAATTCTTTTCTTCAACATCTTTTAGTTTTGAAAATATTTTATTTATATCTTCTAATGTGTATGGGTGTGTTACCTGAATCTGTGTAAGTGCACCCATGCAGGACAGTGTGCAAGGAGACGGAGGTCAGAAGGTGGCATCAGATCCCTTGGCACTGGGGTTATGAATGGTTGTTAGCTGCGACGTGGGTGCTGAGAATCAAACCCAGGTCCTCTGTAAGGGCAATCTGTTGTCTTAAACTCAGTCATCTTCCCAGCCCTGTCTTAAATATCTTTTCATTTTTACATTATTATTTATATATTTGTATCTTACATAAGCAACTGTAACATTCAATAAAATCAAAATTTTGTTCCTATATCTCATTAGGTAGTATTGTAAGAACTTAGGATGGGGGGAAATGTTACAAGGTAATGGTGGTATAATGCAATATAATCAAAATGTTTTTATTAAATTTGAGCTGATTTTTTTGTTTGTTTGTTTTCTAAGAAAGGTGTCCTTATAATACCAGCTGGCTTGGAACTCACTATGCAGACCAGGCTGGCCACCATCTCACAGATGCCCATCTGCCTTTACCCTCTGAGTACTGGAATTAAAGACATGTGCCATCCCACTATGCTATAACTGACATTTTTAAAAATTATGATTATTATTTTTGTGTTTGTGCATATGTATGTACATATGTGTGAGAGTGTGTATGAGAGTGTGTTTGAGTGTGTATGTGACTGAGTGTGCTATTGTATGTGCATGTCTAAGTGTGTGACTGTGTGTGTATGAGAGTGTGTGTGAGCATGTGTGTATTTGAGAGATCATGTTCTTTTGTGTATGTGTTTACATGTGTGTGTGTGTGTCTCATATGTGTGTATACCTGAACATCATGCAGCCCAGCAGGAAGAGCAAAGATATATCCATTGAACGGAGTAAATATCACAATGTGGGCAAGGTACTCAGAACACTGTCCTCAAAAGAGTATCCTCAAATGTTAGCTTACTCTTATTGATATTCATTGTAATAATTAAATGATAAACATTACTTCAAACATACATTTAATCCTAGAGGCATAAATTATTTTAACATATTGATGAATATGTGTATTTCCAAAATTTAACAAAAAAAGCAGGCATATGATAAAAATTAGATGTTTGGGGGATTTAAAAAAATTTTTTTATTATTTTTAATTGTGCGTTTGTGTATGTTTGCATGTCCAAAATAGCCAAAAGAATGTAACAGATCCCCTGGATCTGGAGTCAGAGATAGCTGTGAGCTGCCAGAGATGGGTTTTGGGAATAAAACTTATAACCTTTAGAACAGCAGTAAGTAAATACTGAGCCATCTTTCCAGCCCGTGTTTTGATTTTTTAAAAATCATGATATAAGAAACAGAGGTGGGGCTGGAGAGATGGCCTAGCTGTTGAGAGCTCCGATTGCTCTTGCAGAGGACCCGGGTTCGGTCCCCAGCACCCACGTGGCGGCTGAGAACCGTCTTTGGCTCCATTTCCAGGGGAATCTGACACCCTCTTCTGACCTCCGCGTCATTGCATGACATGGGTGCACAGGCCTACATGCAGACAGTACATTCATACACATAAAATTAAATAATAAATAAATAAATTAATTAATTAATTAATTAAAAAAATAAACAGAGGTGTTCAGGTCACTGGAATTTTTTTCATATAACCTTGTAGCAATGCTGACAGCATGCTGACTCAATCAGACAAAACCCAGCATGCATTGGGGGAGACAGGCAGCAAGCTCCAATGATCTATTGGCAAATAATTACTGTAGGGTGAGGGAGATTAGATCTCCTTTAAATGAATGACTCTTGATAGGCTGACCAGACTTCAGTGGATAAACTTGCAGCAAGGGACACCTGGATAGAAATACTTGACCAGATAAGTCAACATATATGACAGAATATCTGAAATCTGGTGGGGGTGACTTTGGAAGACAGGAAGGGGGATCTAAATTTGATTAAAATGTATTATATGAAATGCATAAAGATCAAATAAAAATATTAAAAATGAGGCTTTTGAAAATCAAAGAAATCATGATATAAGTTGTCTTTGTAGATTTAGTAACAGACCAGAACATCATAAGTTAATACTTTGAGGCTATCCTGAGCTACACAGCCATGTTTCAAGAAAACCAATCATGCCTATAAGCAATATGACAACCAGAAGGAGAGGTTTAGTTTTAGTTATTTTAGAGTGACACTCATGTATCTGGGAACCAGGTATATGAAGTATAATTTAAACTTTCTAGAAAGTCCAACATTTGTGTCAAGGTATGCAAGATGCTATGCAGAGCCAATAGAAACTGAGTTAGAAAAGAGCACAGATTAGAGGTCCCACTGTAGTTACACCAGAAATAAAATAACAGTTCTTTTTCAAATAAATTTTGCAAGTAAATAGATGATCTTTCTCTTAGTTTTAATACTACACTAAAGGTATAGATGCCAAAATAGATGAAGGTTTAACAGTCATAAATATGAGGATATAGTTAAATGGTGAACAACTGGCTCCTAGACTTTTATGGCTATATATAAATGTATAAGCTACTATATTTGAAGGTGTATAACAATCATAATCATGTAGTTGATGTTTGTAAATTAGATTATTCTTTGTGCAATAAAGGGAATTATTTGATGTCTGGGTTTCAGTTATTATGTTTATAATTCCAGAATGTTTTTATCTCACAGAGATTGTGTTCCATGAAATTCATGAGCTTCCTCATAGCAAGACATGCATTAAAGCTGAGTTTGCATGTTTGTTAGTCTTGCTACAATGCTGGACCCTGCTGCTGTCAGTTTACCTCATGTTTCTCTGGATCTTCCAACCTCCAATTTAGCTTTCACTTGGATTTTTTCCTGGAATATGAAATAAACCTTGATCATTGAGAGTAGTTCCAAAAATCAGGTAACTCATTATTCACTGTGTCGTTAAGGATATTCTTTTTTTTTTTTCAATACACAATGGTTTTATACTCTCTGTATTATACTTAACGTTTATGCAGTTGCTTTTGCTTCAAAACTGCACAGCCTATTTATTATTATCTCATGATCAATAAAACAAGAACCTGTGTGTTTAACACAAAATTTCTCATATCTCACCAGCACCTTTTTTTCTTTCTCATAGAGTGTTTTGCTTGTCAAACTAAGTGTGAATAACAACATTTGGGAAGTAACAATCTAACATTTTATTAGGAAAGAGTGTTAAGCATGTGAGAATAGAAAGACTTTCATTTGTAGCAGCAACCATCACAACATAATTATCTAGCATCAATCACTTGACTGATAAGATGGTAACTTTCAATCATTATGTTTTTGTTTTAAAGGACACAGCTTCATGACGGTTGAACAGCAATTAAAAACAGACCTGCTTAGAACTTACAAAGGACAGATAGTTTTATTGTTTACTGCAGAAAAGCAGGCAATCATTGGTATATTGGTAGAGTTATATTACATCCTTCCTAGATTATTATAATTTCCCTCTTTATTTACTAATTACTCTGCTGGCAATGCAGCCAAACAGAGGTGCCAAACTAAGGATGTTTCTTTATGGAAGATAGAGATAATGTTAAACAAAGTCAATTAGACAGATAGGGTTATGTGGCTTTGTGATTGTTAAGCATGAATTCTCTACCAATTTAAGATTATCATGAACAGAATCCACTAAATTCAGGATAGATTTTATTTTATTGCAGTGCTGAGGATCTATCTAACACAGGGACTTGAACATGCTAGACAGGCACTTTGCCACTGAGCCACATCTTCAGCTAAATTTAGACTTTAAAATCCGCTTGTGCAAAAAATGTACATTGTGAGTTTATGCAATTTCATCACACCATAAGAAGTTAAACTAAGTTCTAAATTGAAATGTGGAAATCTGTTGAAACAAAGAAGAAAGACCTTGCTAATATTGCTTTCATAAATGATGTTTTGTAAGATCATTTTGAGGATAAAATTAAATGAAAATTATAGATAAAATGATGGGTTATTGACTATAAAGCTTTCATATCAAGTCTACACTCCCGTATATGTTGGGCAAGGGATTTACAGTCTCTGGACAATAATTCCCTACTGTGTGAAGTCATGTTGTTTTGGATCTAAGGTGTTGTATTGTGATGAATGATGAGTGTTAGTTAATTAGCACCAGTTCTTGCACATTTCAAATTTTCAATAAATCATCATCACTTGGAAAAATGGCATTTTCATGACATAGAGTTGTATTTGTGTAAGTCCTTCGGTTTCCATTGCTAGTTAAGCAGGCATATCATCTTGATTTCATCAACAACAGAAGTATAAAATTATACAACATATATAAAGGGAAACAGTTGTAAATATTACATAAGACTGCTCATTAAATAGAAAACAAGGTAAACAATATTGAAGAAAAGTATTGTATTATGGATGAGGGAGATTTATAAGTAGGTCATAAATACTTTATTTTAAGGAAGAGAATAGCCTTTTCCCTCTGTTTATAAAATGAATATGTTTTATTTTTATAGAATTATAATATGGGTCTACTTTCTTCTATATGTGGACATCCTGTTTTCCCAGTACCATTTGTTAAAGATGTGGTCTTTGTTCTAGTGTGTGTTTTGGGCCTCTTTCTCACATATCACGTGGTTATAATTGTGGATACTCATGCCTGGATCTTCAGTTTTGTTCCATTCTTTGCATGATTGTTTTTGCAGAGAATATCATGCTGCTTTTGTTACTGTAGCTCTATATTACACCTTAAAATTGTTCATGATAATCACTACAGCATTGTGCTTTTTGCTGAAGATTGGTTTGTCTCTTCAGGGTCTGTGGTGCTTCTATGAGAATTTTGAGATGGTCTTCTTTGTTTCTCAGAAGAGCCTCATGGAGATTTTTAATTGGGGTTGCATTGAATCTATAAATCGCTTTTGGTAGAATGGCCATTTTCACAATATTTAGTCAATGGATACATGGCATGGGAGGTCATCTTTCTCAGTCCTTTTTTGAGAGATTTAAAGGTTTTATTGTAGAGGTCTTTTATCTCTACATTTTGATTACATTTATTCATAGATTTGGGGGGGGGATTTTGTAAGGTGTTTCTATGATCTCTTTCTCTGTATGCTTATTATTGATTTATTAATAAGCTACTGATTTCTATAAGTTGATTTTTTACACTATCACTTTGCTGAAAGTTTATTTCTGGAAGTTTTCCAGTGGAATTTAAAACATATAAATATTTAAAATATATATATTACTGTCCTTTTGCTTTTCATGCAACATTTCTTAATCAAATTTAGGCTAACTCCCTCCCATCCATGCCTCTCTGACTCCAGGCCTCATGCATTCTCTCATACATGTTAATTCTTACCTGGTCAAGTATTTGCACCCAGATGTCCTTCAGTGTAAGTTCATCCACTGGAGTTTATTCTGGCTATCTAGAGATCTTAAAGAATATCTACTCTTCCTCACCCAGTAATCAGTCTCCAGCAGTTCACAGTCTAGGGACAGCCTGCCACGCATTCCCCTTGCTCAGAATTGAAATGAGGACAAAGCTTGATTCTATGGATTTTGCATCCATCAAATATGGAATAAATTCTTGGAAATAGTTGGTTTAAAAATCTTTAGGTTGTAGCTTGTATACTATCCTCTAGAACTTTGAGAATTAGTCTTCAGAGACAAGGATTCGAGGTCAGTTCTTGCTCGATTTCTCCAAGTTGTATGTCATAATTTGACCTATCATCAGCAGTAGGGTCCTACATTCAAGTTCTTGAAGATATCCAAGGGCTCCAGCAATATCCTGTATTACTTTAGGAATCTCTATTACTCTTATTTATGTTTATGAATGCATTGCATGCGAGTGTAACCATATCATGTGATGCCTGCAGAGGTCATTAGTGGGCATCCAATCCCCTAGAACTGGAGCTAGAGATGGTGTCTGGTTAGAATACTTCCCTCTCTCCTCTCTCTCTTCCTCTCTCTCTCTCTTCTCTATATATATAATATATATATATTATATATATTATATATAATATATAGAATATATATTAGATCCTTTGATGTATCATGTGATTTAATTCCAATTGTTTTATTTCTTGTCCAGATGATCTGTCTGTGACAGTGGGGCACTGAGCTAACATATTACTGAGTTGGAGTTAATTTAATAAACAGAAAATACTGAATTAAAAAGTAATAGTGTGATAAAAGTCAAACTGGTATAAGCTACTATTTTTAACTATAGAGCACAGAAATATATAATATTATAAAGTATTAACACTTTTTTATTTATCTTGACCACTCAACTCTTTAAAATGTTTATGCTAGTAAAAATCAAGAGGTATGTTATTTTTTTAATTTTTATTTTTTACTGATGCTTTGTGTATTTCCTACATCATTTTCCAATTCAGTTCAGGCATATTTCCCTTTCCCTCTCCCCCACCCCCCCATCCCATCCCAGATCATGCATTCTGCCATTACTGTCCTGCATCTGTCACTCAGTATTTTTTCCATTTTGTAACAATAAGTGATAATTTATGAGTACAAGCATCCTTCATGTAATACCAGTTTGCAAGCAGTTATGCCCAAACACACACAGCCCATGGGTCCCATCATCCAGAAGGGGGGGCTTTTATGTTCAATCAAGTTGATCAAATGAGTGTCCAGACTATATTGCTGTAGTTTCACCATTCAAAATACCTCAGTAAGAGGTATCTTATTTTGAATGTAATTTAGATGAATGCCGAAGGAGAAGAGAATATTATCTAGTATTGTGAAATATCAGAAGTCTTTGTCAGTGAGCTGGTGACAGAAGGAAGAAACAGAATATTCATTCAATAGGGGAGGAGAAAAATGGACAGAATGATCCATTCAAATTATGTACTCTTATCTTTGAGCTTGTGGTCCCCTGTGCTTCCTTCACATTCTTCCTCTTAACTTCTGGAGCCCCTTCTGCAGAGATATCCAGAGCTGCTTCTGTATCCAGTGAGTTTCCTGAAGCCATCTTTGACCTTTATTAGCGTTGGTACATCTAAATGTAACCACATTCCTATCAATTTTGCCATATTTCTTGCTTTCCTTGGTAGTGTTGATATAATACATATTGTTAAAGTCTATAAAATCAGACCGTTGAAGGTTTTAGTTTCTAAAATTGTGATTATCTTTCCACAGATAGAATACTTAGGCAATTCCTTTAAAATCTCCTCTGTACTATATATAGTAGATCTTGGGAAACACAGTCTTGTTTTAACTCCAACTTGTGTTAGATGCCCCTACTCTGTCACTACGACTCAACTCATTACTTCTTAATTCCACTTTTCTTACATTTTTTAAAGCTATTTTACATCTTAGTATAGAACAGATTTTAAAATATATCTTTTAGTTTTGTCATTTGGTTCTGGGGTACTTTGAAGAAGCTTCTTTCTTAGATATTTCCTGAAGAGTTTCTTCTGTGCTCTGCAGGCAGAGATCCTTAGAAATCCGCAAGTTCATTTACCACCTTGTGTTCTACTGTCCTTACTTCTATGGCCTAGATTTAAAACTGCCTAGATTAGATTTTCTGTTGATTTCTTGTCATTGCTTTTCTTCACATGTTTCTTTGAATGAGCATGTGCTTCTTCTCCATATAACCAACCTATTTATTTTCTTCCTTGCTGACTAATCTGAACTTCAGGGCACAGGCAAACACTTCTTATATTTCATCCTGAATGGCTTTGTAAGGGAGATTTTTTTTTTTTTTTTGGGTCTTTTCAAGACAGGGTCTCCCTGTAGCCCCAGCTGTCCTGGAAGAATTTTTGGCCCAAAGTATTTTGCCTCTGAAACTTTCTGTGTTTTCTTCTATTTTAAATTTTTTCTTCTTAAATTCCAATACAAAAGACTTTTAACCAATGATTTCCAAGAATTTCTTCCACATTTGACAGATTCAAAATCCATAAAACCAAGATTTCTACTCATTTCAGTTCTGATATCCACAGAGTGAAAGCCATTTTCAGAGAAAAAAAAATATTTATTGTTACCAGTTTACCATTTAGGAGTTCCTTAGAACTCAGAATTCCAACACAGAGATACAGTAACAGCGATAAAATCATTGTTTCTTTGATTTAGGAGGTGCCCTCTGATTGGTGATTTCCTTCTTTCATTTCCTAGGTTCTTCTTTGATAGACACTTCTTCTTGATCTTCAGCTTCATCTTCCAGTTCCTGTTCAGCTATGCTCTGAATTTCATAGCAGTGGGTTTTTTTTTTTTTTTCCACTTTGCTTTCCTTTAGCCACTGTGATCTTCATTGGTTCTTTGGAGTTATCTCCCTTTTCCTCCTCATCACCACCATCTTCATTGTCCTGGTTTCTGATCTGAGGTAAAGCCAGACACTATAGCTCATATAAATGTTCGTTCAAATTCACCCCTGTCTTTCTCATGCTTGTCCTCCTCATCCTTGCTGTGGCCTTCATACTCTCCCAGCTCACTGTCTTCATTGCCATAAACTGGCTGTGGTGACAGCAAATTTCTTATCATGATTTTCTAATGATGGTTTGTCAAGTGTGACTTCTTTTTTTTTTTATTAATTTTATTTATTTCTGTATGTGTATGAATGTACTGTCTGCATGCAAGTCTGTGCACCCGTGTCGTGCAATACCACGGAGGTCAGAAGCAGTCATCAGATTCCCCTGGAACTGGAGTTCTCTAGAATTTGGAAGTCAGTCGGTTCTCGGCCGCCATGTGGGTCTGGGGATCGAAACCCGGGTCCCTCTGCAGAGCAGTCGCTGTTCTTAACCGCTAGGCCATCTCTCCAGCCCCACAGTGTTTTTCTTTTTTGTTTGTCTATGGGTGTAATGGCTGCTGATTTTTACTTAGGATGACACTAAGTTGGCGCATGACGCAATCACATTTTAGTTTTTTTTGGAAGGCAAAAATATCCACTTTTCCTTTGCTAGGGACATGTGAGCATTCTTATTTTAATTAATTCTGATTTTCAACAGATAGTTTGATGTTATTTAGTTCCCTATCCAACCTCCCCTTAGTTGCTTACTGACTCCTGCCTAATTATATAATTATATATATATATATATATATATATATATTAAATATATATGTATAATATATATAATGTGTGTGTGTGTGTTGTGTGTGATGTCGTTGATTAGTATAATTTGTGGACTCAAGTGCCAAAATATCTTTCAGTATGGGTCCACCTCCAGGTGGAACCTGGTTAACCAACCAAGAATCTCATCCTTGAAAGAGAGAGTCTGCCTTTCCAAGTATCTATCCATTGCCACAATTTCCTTAGATTGGGTTTGGGTTTCTACCACTTCCTAATTCTATGTTGGAATTTTTTCTGGTTTGATCTTATATGAGAATTGTGAATGCTGTCTTTCTTTGATTCCTATGAGTAATTGACTAGATGTTTGGAAAAGTCTTTTTCCATGTGGTCATTTACCACCTCCTCTGTCCGCACATTATTCCATCTTCCTCTTTCAATGATCCCTGAGCCTTGTGGACAAAATTTTGTTATGGGTGTCATATTCAGGGGTACATTCTCTGACGTCTCTTGTTCCCTGCACATTTTCTAGGTGTGATTTTCTTTGTTAATCACCAGCTGATATATAAGGATACTCTCTGTTGATAGTTGAAAAATGTGTTAATCTACTGGTGTAACAATAAGAACATTAGGAATCAGTTTGATGTGATAGCTATTGGCAGAAAATTAGTATTATGTTGTCCCCTATTTCTTGTGAGTTATGTAGCCTTGGGTTCCTAAGTCCTACCCAGCCTCAGGTACCACCATATCATGCCCATTTCTCGAGTTGTTTCTAAGTGTTGTGAGGTTGTGATATTTCCTTTCAATAAATTATTGTGTTTCCTCAGGAGGAAAAGCCATTTATCTGTCCATCATTTTGAGTCTTAGTGACCTTTGTGAGCTTCCCCATGACAGTGACTTATGATAGTGGAATATGTTCCAGACAAATGATGCAGATGAGTTTGAAAGAATACAAATGATGCTGATGGTGACAAAGTTACTAGTTCCACTATTAACACCTTTCACATATTTTCTATGTGTATGAAATATATCCTCAATGATGCATCTCTCAATGATGCATTGGTTACTCATAGTTGACCACTTCCTCATTTAAAGATATCATTTTTTTGTGTGTTTTCAAACAGGTCTCCCTGTAGCCGCAGCTGGCCTGGAACTACAGAGCAGACCAGGCTGGCTTGAACCACAAGATCTGCCGGCCCTGCCTCCCAAAGTGCTAGGATTGAAGGCATGCACCACACCACGTCCGGCTTGAAAGTACATTATTTTAAAAAACATTTTTGTCACATTTAATTGCGTGATACATTTTTATTTTACCTTGTCTTGTGTATATTACCTACCAAACAACAGGCATTAAAAAATTATCTGTTAAGTGGATGAATGCCTGGATATTTGAACCACAATATGGTGCTTTAAATGTGAATGCAAGTGCACATTATTTACTAAGTAAATGCTATATGTTTAATTATCTAAGTTACCTGCTCTTGGGAATCATTAACCTTGTCTCCCCATTTTGTCTACTCTGAGTAAAATAATGGTAACATGTAGTTACCCCAAACTGTGTTTGAGAAAGATGGTGCTCCAGTTAGCGCTAAGGGATTCCATCCCACTATCTACATATTTCAACCTAAAGGCTAAGAAGTAACCACCAGATCCTCTAGCTTTGGAGTTACCCCCGATTTGGCCCTTGAATCCTCCCTCCTTTCCTCCTCCCTTTATTTCTTCTCTCCCACCCCTCTCTTTCTATTCCCCATATTCAGGCTCTTTACCTCCTTTGCTTCTCTGTCCATGATTCCACCTTTCTCTTTCTTATCTGCTAACACCTCCTTTTTCTCTTTCTTCCTCCTGTCTCCTTTCTTCCTTCTTCTCTCTTCCTTCCATTTTCTTCTTCCCAAATACTCCCCTATAATTGTTTCCAATCCAGATATGCTAATATATCTCATAATTAAAATATGATCAAACATAAAAATGAAGTTGCTGTGAGCTCAGGCAGTCTGTCCTTTTGCTTTCTGTGCTATAAAATGACAAACAAGGAGGTGAGGTGAGATGATGGAAAACCTATTATACAGACCATGTCACACCAACAGAGTGTGGTTTTCTAGGCCCCTAAGATAGGAAATACTGCAATCATTTCCCAATATTTTCAAAATGTTTCTCTATTAACTCCCTGGTCTATTGAAATAGAGTCAATGGATTACATATCTTTGTTGAACTACTTTCAATCAATGTTGCATTTATTTTCTGATATCTTTTGATTTTATTTGAGGTATGCTGCTTGTCTGTTGTATTCATTCACTTTAGTCCAGACTATCCTGCACGTTTCAAGGCCTTCAGATTTGGAGATGCTGTTGATGCTATTTCCTCGTACAGTTGTGAAGTTATAGAAGCTGAAGTTTCTATTCAGTAGATATGGGTAAGTGATGAGATATATTGGTAAAATTCATGGCAATTTCTGTTTAGCAATCAATATGGTCTGAAGTGGGAATTGTTTCGGATGAGTTGTCAGGAAATGAGAAGTATTGTAGAAAATTATATATTCATCTTTTTTTGGTAAATGCTAGAGAAAAGTAAAATTGTATTTAGGTTGTATTGGAATGTCTGTGTGTGCCTATGTGTAATAGCGTGGTGTGTGTGTGTGTTTGTGTGTGTGTTTTTGCATGTGTTTATGGGTGAACTCACATGTGTGTGGATTATACCAATGTGTGAACATATGGAGGTTAGAGGAAGGGAATCAGGTAATCTGTCTTCCTTGTTGTGCTGTTTTATTCTTTTGATACAGGGTCTCTTGTTAATACTGAAGCTTGTCATTTTGGTTAGGCTGGATGAGCTGAGTGCTCAAAGAACCAGCTGGTCTCTGACCCCTGAATCTAGGATCATAGGCATGTATGGCCATGCCTCTCACCTTTTTATATACTCAGATCTTCAGATACAAACTTTAGTCCTCATGCATGCTCAAAAACACTCTTATCGAGTGAGGCACTTCCTCAGCCCTAGATGCTTTTTCTAAGAAACAAACTGATATTGTTCTTTTGTGATGTTGAAAATGTTCACATGAAGAAAATACTAAAAAATAATAAAAATAGGAAAATTTACATGATAATTCTAAAGCATATATAAAAATGTATAAAAACGAAAGAGCATAGAAGTCTTATTTTTCTATTGTTTTTTCAATTATTAAGGAAAGAACAACCATATATTTACATTCATGGCTATCTTTAGGGAAAAAGGTATAACTCAAATGTTAGATTGTCTTCTTTGACTCAAGGTTTCTAGTCTTGAATGTAGTATATAAAGCTTTAATTTCAATTGTCTGTAAGCTTGTTATCTAAGAATGTGTTGTAATTGGTGTTTGTTTTAAAAGCTTCACAGAATTTTTTATTTCTCATTACTTATGGTAAAACTCTTTCATAATTATTTCATATGATTTGCTTTAAAATAGAGTTAAGTACTTTTTAAATTTAAAGTAAATGGAAACACATTGAATAAAATAATTTGTTAACAAACGCTAAAATTATGCATTTTATCTTGGATGAAACTCTCAGGATACTGTCTTTCTTCTGATATCAGATAAACACAATTATTTTCTAATTCTATGAAATAATGGACCTGGAATAGTGAAATACATCTACCATTTAACCTCATTTTCCAAGTCTCTTGTATATTTTAGTCAGAAAGGGGATTTTCAGTTTCCTTTATGTTCAAATTACTGCTATATTTATTTTATAGGTTGGTTCTCATTTTTATGATCTATTTAAACATCTGAAAACAATAGTTCAAAGAAATGAAGAGTTACCTAAATGCAAAGAGAAGTCTCTAAAATATAATGAAATAATTTTATTGTTCACGCAAAAGGACTAAAGAATTGATTTGAATAGCTAAATTGTTCTTCCTTAGTTTTCTTTCTCTCTGTTCTTAGGTCTTTATCTGTTTTTAGATCCATTCAGTATAATTTCGTCAGGTCAAACTAATGTTCATTAAAAATAAATATTTTCTGACATGAGTCACGGAGCTTACATGGGGGATATCGGTGGGCTCGGGACCTACCGAAGCTACGGTCGAGCTGGGCACTTAGGCCAGGCAGATTGTTGGGATATCCTATCTGCTGGGTGTTGGATAAGTTGTCGTCAGTTGCATTTGATTCAATCATTGTTCTGTTTGGCTGTGGGGCATGAGTATGTCTTCTCTAGCGTGTATAAAAGGTGGGTCCTGTTGCCAATGTAGACGTGAATGCATAGAGCTAGATCAGGGGATTCTCTCATGATCACTGAAGCACAGAGTACCCCACACAATAACTGGAAATGGCTGAGGGCGTGTCCAAGTGGATTCCTTTTGAGTACCTTCAGAATGAGTGAGACTTCCAATAGACAAGCCTAAACACTTAGACAAGTTCAATGCTCCATAAACAAGGAGAAAAACAAATCAAATCATCAAACAAACAAACAATGAAGGAATCCTGAAGGAGACCAAGACAAAGCAAGCTTCAAACCCACACAAGTAAGGAGGCATTGGGACTTCCCCTTGGAATACAGGCAAAAAAGAAACCAAAGACCAAATTGCCAGGGACGGACAAAGACAAACAACATGGGTAAGGTGCAGGATTAATTCCACATCAAGCTCTACCAAGCCTTTGTGAGAATTCCTACAGTGGGATCACCCTGGGGATGGCACAGGACACAGAATCTTAGAGGAACAATTTCAGACATATTCAAAGATCAAAAACTATAAAGAACAGTCAGAGAATAAGAGAGGAATCAAACTAACAGAAGGACCATAGAGAGATTGACACAGCCAGAAAAACTAGAGGGAGGAAACATGACAACTTTGAAGGAAGTGGAAAACACTGAAAAGATCTCCATTTGAAATCACAAGGAAACTGACCAGTGAAGCAAAGAGCCGACAGTGAAGAGATTGATAAGCTCCAAAGGAGTAGAACATACTAAAGAAATCACAAGATTGAAATGTAAAAGAGAAATCAAATACTCATCCAATGCAGTGGAAGGGAAGGGAAAGAAGCCTCAGAAACAGAATGAAAGGAAGCAGACAAAGATATCAGAACTGGAAGATTACACAGAACAACTAAAAACCTCAGTATAAAGATTATGAAAATTAAAAAACATAAATTAAATAGAAGAAAAAACCAGGATTTATGGGACACTATGAAAAGATTAAACCTCCCCTCATAGGAAGTGTAGAGGAAGGAGAATAATCCCAAGAGAATGGTATTGATCAGATCTTCAACAAGAATAATAGATGAAAACTTTCCCAAACTAAAAACAAGACACAACCATCCAAATAGAAGAAGCACATAGAACTCTAAACAGCCAAGATCAGAAATATAAAACTCTCCATGCCCTATCGTAGTCAAAATGCTAAAATTCCCATAACTAAAGACAAAAATATGACTGACAGCCAAGAGAAAAACAAGTTACATATAAGGGGAAACCCTCAGATTTTAAAACGGAATTCTCAGTGCAAACTATGAAAGCAAGAGAATTGTTGGAACAAAGCATTCCCAGTGTAAAAAGAGATATGGATTCTAACCAATGTTCACGGTATGCAGGAAAAATGTGATTATAGTTGAAGGAAGAGAAAAATCTTCCCAGGACTATAAACAAGATGATAGAATACATGGGCCAGAAAACCCAACCTATTCAGAGAATACTTGAAGCAATTCAAAAAGACAGACGAGAGGATGGAAAAAAATATTCTAAGCAAATGGACCAAAAGAAAGCAGTGTTGTTATTTTAATATTCAGGCAAAAATTAGATTCAACAAGTAAAGAAATAAAGAAGACAGGAAGGCCATTACATTTTATGAAAGGAACAACTGACCATGGATTTTCACAATCAAGAATATANAAAAAAAAAAAAAAGAAAAGAAAAGGTTTGGGCTATTTTTAAAACATAATTTAATGTTATTTCTCTTAAATTTGTTTGTTTCATTTTTAACCAAGACATAAGAACATGAAAGTGTCCTTGCTATTACCTAGTTGAATTTGGGGCTCTGAAGGCACCAAGCAGAAGAATGAGCTGTCAGGAGAGTTTTCCTAGCAACAGACTCACACTCCCCATCTTCCAATTGCTGCACTCTGTGCGGGGCCTGCCTCCTCTTCTGTTTTCTTGTTTTGTATTTCATGTCCCTATTCAGGAGAATACAGATTTTTTTCTCTTAACCAACATTTCTACCTTTGGAGGGAGCTGGTTCCTTTCTTCTTTGCTTCAGCTACTTTTCTTGAGTAGTTCCAGAATCCTCCCTTGGTTTCCATCCAGTGCTGAGAAAATTCTAGGTTCTGTGGTATCAGGCTTCCCATATGTTATCCTTAGCAAAGGAGAGACTGTTCTACACTGAAGAAATGTTTTCTTCCCACGGCTTCTCTGCTTCACACAGTGTCTCTGGATATAGGCACATTCCCCACTAAAGATCCACTGATGAGAGTCCATCAGCATCATAGCTGAAATTCAGCCTTTGATATTCATATATGGATACATGTGTGTATATATGTATATGCCTGTATATATACTTGTATATATATATATATATATATAATGTGTGTGTGTGTGTGTGTGTATTCTTGAGTATAATTTGTGGACTCAAGTGCCAAATATCTTTCAGTATGGGTCCATCCATCCACTGGAACCTGGTTAACCAACCAAGAATCTCATCCTTGAAAGAGAGAGTCTGCCTTTCCAAGTATCTATCCATTGCCACAATTTCCTTAGATTGGGTTGGGGTTTCTTACCTACTTCCTAATATCTATGCTGGAATTTTTTCTGGTTTGACCTTATATGGGAATTGTGAATGCTGTCCCTATTCTTTGATTTCCTATGAGTAATTGACTAGATGTTTGGAAAAGTCTTTTTCCATGTGGTCATTTACCACCTCTGTCTCTCACAATTATTCCATCTTCCTCTTTTGCAATGATCCCTGAGCCTTGTGAGACAAAATTTTTTTATGGGTGTCATATTCAGGGGTACATTCTCTGACATCTCTTGTTCCCTGCACATTTTCTAGGTGTGATTTTCTTTGTTAATCACCAGCTGATATATAAGGATACTCTCTGTTGATAGTTGAAAAATGTGTTAATCTACTGGTGTAACAATAAAACATTAGGAATCAGTTTGATGTGATAGCTAATTGGCAGAAAATTAGTATTATGTTGTCCCCTATTTCTTGTGAGTTATGTAGCCTTGGGTTCCTAAGTCCTACCCAGCCTCAGGTACCACCATATCATGCCCATTTCTCGAGTTGTTTCTAAGTGTTGTGAGGTTGTGATATTTCCTTTCAATAAATTATTGTGTTTCCTCAGGAGGAAAAGCCATTTATCTGTCCATCATTTTGAGTCTTAGTGACCTTTGTGAGCTTCCCCATGACAGTGACTTATGATAGTGGAATATGTTCCAGACAAATGATGCAGATGAGTTTGAAAGAATACAAATGATGCTGATGGTGACAAAGTTACTAGTTCCACTATTAACACCTTTCACATATTTTCTATGTGTATGAAAATATATCTCTCAATGATGCATCATTGTTACTCATAGTTTGACACACTTCCTCATTTAAAGATATCATTTTTTTTGTGTGTTTTCAAAACAGGGTCTCCCTGTAGCCGCAGCTGTCCTGGAACTCACTATGCAGACCAGGCTGGCCTTGAACTCACAAAGATCTGCCTGCCTCTGCCTCCCAAGTGCTAGGATTGAAGGCATGCACCACCACGTCCGGCTTGAAGATATCATTATTTTAAAAACATTTTGTCACATTTAATTTGCGTGATACATTTTTATTTTACCTTGTCTTGTGTATATTACCTACCAAACAACAGGCATTAAAAAATTATCTGTTAAGTGGATGAATGCCTGGATATTTGAACCACAATATGGTGCTTTAAATGTGAATGCAAGTGCACATTATTTACTAAGTAAATGCTATATGTTTAATTATCTAAGTTACCTGCTCTTGGGAATCATTAACCTTGTCTCCCCATTTTGTCTACTCTGAGTAAAATAATGGTAACGTGTAGTTACCCCAAACTGTGTTTGAGAAAGATGGTGCTCCAGTTAGCGCTAAGGGATTCCATCCCACTATCTACATATTTCAACCTAAAGGCTAAGAAGTAACCACCAGATCCTCTAGCTTTGGAGTTACCCCCGATTTGGCCCTTGAATCCTTCCCTCCTTTCCTCCTTCCCCTTTATTTTCTTCTCTCCCACCCCTCTCTTTCTATTCCCCATATTCAGGCTCTTTACCTCCTTTGCTTCTCTGTCCATCATTCCACCTTTCTCTTTCTTATCTGCTAACACCTCCTTTTTCATCTTCTCTTCCTCCTTGTCTCCTTCTTCCTTCTTTCTCTCTTCCTTCCATTTCTTTCTTCTTCCCAAATACTCCCACTATAATTGTTTCCAATCCAGATATGCTAATATATCTCATAATTAAAATATGATCAAACATAAAAATGAAGTTGCTGTGAGCTCAGGCAGTCTGTCCTTTTGCTTTCTGTGCTATAAAATGACAAACAAGGAGGTGAGGTGAGATGATGGAAAACCTATTTTACAGACCATGTCACACCAACAGAGTGTGGTTTTCTAGGCCCCTAAGATAGGAAATACAGCAATCATTTCCCAATATTTTCAAAATGTTTCTCTATTAACTCCCTGGTCTATTGAAATAGAGTCAATGGATTACATATCTTTGTTGAACTACTTTCAATCAATGTTGCATTTATTTTCTGATATCTTTTGATTTTATTTGAGGTATGCTGCTTGTCTGTTGTATTCATTCACTTTAGTCCAGACTATCCTGCACGTTTCAAGGCCTTCAGATTTGGAGATGCTGTTGATGCTATTTCCTCGTACAGTTGTGAAGTTATAGAAGCTGAAGTTTCTATTCAGTAGATATGGGTAAGTGATGAGATATATTGGTAAAATTCATGGCAATTTCTGTTTAGCAATCAATATGGTCTGAAGTGGGAATTGTTTCGGATGAGTTGTCAGGAAATGAGAAGTATTGTAGAAAATTATATATTCATCTTTTTTTGGTAAATGCTACATGACAAAGTAAAATTGTATTTAGGTTGTATTGGAATGTCTGTGTGTGCTATGTGTAATGCGTGTGTGTGTGTGTGTTTGTGCATGTGTTTATGGGTGAACTCACATGTGTGTGGATATACCAATGTGTGAACATATGGAGGTCAGAGGAAGGAATCAGGTAATCTTGCTCTTCTTGTCTCTGCTTTATTCCTTTGATACAGGGTCTCTTGTTAATACTGAAGCTTGTCATTTTGGTTAGGCTGGATGAGCTGAGTGCTCTAAGAACCAGCTGGTCTCTGACCCCTGAATCTAGGATCATAGGCATGTATGGCCATGCCTCTCACCTTTTTATATACTCAGATCTTCAGATACAAACTTTAGTCCTCATGCATGCTCAAAAACACTCTTATCGAGTGAGGCACTTCCTCAGCCCTAGATGCTTTTTCTAAGAAACAAACTGATATTGTTCTTTTGTGATGTTGAAAATGTTCACATGAAGAAAATACTAAAAAATAACAATAAAAATATGAAAATTTACATGATAATTCTAAAGCATATAAAAATGTATAAAAACAGCAAGAGCATAGAAGTCTTATTTTTCTATTGTTTTTTCATATTTATTAAGGAAAGAACAACCATATATTTACATTCATGGCTATCTTTAGGGAAAAAGGTATAACTCAAATGTTTAGATTGTCTTCTTTGACCTCAAGGTTTTCTAGTCTTGAATGTAGTATATAAAAGCTTTAATTTCAATTGTCTGTAAGCTTGTTATCTAAGAATGTGTTGTAATTGGTGTTTGTTTTAAAAGCTTCACAGAATTTTTTATTTCTCATTACTTATGGTAAAACTCTTTCATAATTATTTCATATGATTTGCTTTAAAATAGAGTTAAGTACATTTTTAAATTGTAAAGTAAATGGAACACATCAATTGAATAAAATAATTTGTTAACAAACGCTAAAATTATGCATTTTATCTTGGATGAAACTCTCAGGATACTGTCTTTCTTCTGATATCAGATAAACACAAATTATTTTCTAATTCTATGAAATAATGGACTGGAATAGCTAAATACATCTACCATTAACCTCATTTTCCAAGTCTCTTGTATATTTTAGTCAGAAAGGGGATTTTCAGTTTCCTTTATGTTCAAATTACTGCTATATTTATTTTATAGGTTGGTTCTCATTTTTATGATCTATTTAAACATCTGAAAACAATAGTTCAAAGAAATGAAGAGTTACCTAAATGCAAAGAGAAGTCTCTAAAATATAATGAAATAATTTTTATGTTTCAGCAAAAGGACTAAAGAATTTATTTTATATACGCTAAATTGTTCCTTCCTTAGTTTCTAGGCTAATATATCATTTCTGTCAGGTCAAACTAATGTTCAATAAAAATAAATATTTTCTGACATGAGTCCACGGAGCTTACATGGGGGATCTCTCGGGACCACCTGAAGCACAAGTAGGAGCTGGGCACTTCAGCCAGGCAGATTGTTGGATAATCCTATCTCTGGGCTGTTGGATAATTGTCTCATTGATTTGATTAAATCATTGTCTTGTGTGGCTGTGTGGGCAGAGTAGTCTTGCTAGCAGTTATAAAAGGTGGGCCTGTTGCCACTGTGAGACTTGAGTGCACANCACGGAGCTTACATGGGGGATCTCTCGGGACCACCTGAAGCACAAGTAGGAGCTGGGCACTTCAGCCAGGCAGATTGTTGGATAATCCTATCTCTGGGCTGTTGGATAATTGTCTCATTGATTTGATTAAATCATTGTCTTGTGTGGCTGTGTGGGCAGAGTAGTCTTGCTAGCAGTTATAAAAGGTGGGCCTGTTGCCACTGTGAGACTTGAGTGCACAGAGCTTAGATCAGGGATTTCCCAGGATACCTGAAGCACAGAGTACCCCACACAATAACTGGAATTGCTGAGGAAGTGTCCAAGTGGATTCTTTTGAGTACCTTCAGAATGAGTGAGACTTCCAATAGAAAGCCTAAAACTTAGACAAGTCAATGCTCCATAAACAAGGAGAAAAACAAATCAATCAATCAAACAAACAAACAATGAAGGTATCTGAAGGAGACAAGCAAAGCAAGCCTTCAACACAGTAAGGAGGCACTTGGGCTTCCCCTTGGAATACAGGCAAAAAGAAACCCACATGCCAGGGACACGACAAAGCAACAACATGGGAAAGGTGTAGGATAATTCCACATCAAGCTCTACCAAGCCTGTGAGAGATTGCTACAGTGGGATCACCCTGGGGATGGCCAGGACACAGATCTTAGAGGAACAATTTCAGACATATTCAAAGAAATCAAAGAACATAAAGAACAAGTCAGAGAACTAAGGAGAGAGAATCAAAAACTCAAGAAGGACCTAGAGAGATTGACACATGCCAGAAATAACTAGAGGGAGAAAATGACAAACTCTGGAAGGAAGTGGAAACACTGAAAAGATCCCATGTTGAAATCAACAAGGAAACTGACCAGTGAAGCAAAGAGCCACAGGAAGAGATTGAGAAGCTCCAAAAGGAAGTAGAAATACTAAAGAAATCACAAGATGAAATGTAAAAGGAAATCAAATACTCATCCAATCAAGTGGAAAGGAATGGAAAAAGCCTCAGAAATAGAATGGAGGAAGCAGAACAAAGAATATCAGAACTGGAAGATAACACAGAACAACTAAAACCTCAAGTAAAGATTATGAAAATTAAAAAAAATATATAAAAGTGAAAAAACCAGGAATTATGGGACACTATGAAAAGATTAAACCTCTCCATCATAGGAATAGAGGAAGGAGAATAATCCCAAGAGAATGGTATTGATCAGATCTTCAACAGAATAATAGATGAAAATTTCCCCAAACTAAAAACAAGACAAACCCATACAAATAGAAGAAGCACATAGAACTCTAAACAGCAAGATCAGAAAATAAACTCTCCATGCCATATCGTAGTCAAAATGCTAAATTCCCATAACAAAGACAAAATTATGAAAGCCACAAGAGAAAAACAAGTTACATATAAGGGGAAACCCATCAGAATTAAAACGGAATTCTCAGTGCAAACTATGAAAGCAAGAAGAATGTGGAACAAAGCATTCCCAGTGTAAAAGGACTATAGATGCTAACCAAGGTTACTGTATGCAGGAAAAATGTCGATTATAGTTGAAGGAGAGAGAAAAATCTTCCATGACATAAACAAGATGATAGAATACATGGCCAGAAACCCAACTATTCAGAGAATACTTGAAGCAATTCAAAAGACAGAAGAGAGGATGGAAAAAATATTCTAAGCAAATGGCAGCCAAAAGAAAGCAGGTGTTGTTATTTTAATATCAGGCAAAATAGATTTCAAAGTAAAAGAAATCAAAAGAGACAAGGAAGGCCATTACATCTTTATGAAAGGAACAACTGACCATGAAGATTTCACAATCACGAATATATATGCACCAACCTCTGGTGCAACAAACTTTATAAAGACAATTCTCCAGTACCTCAAGGCACAGATTAACCCCAATACACTTATAGTAGGGGACTTCAGTACCCCATTGAGCCCTTTGGGCAGGTCAACCAGACAAAGAATAAGCAGAGAGACATCTGAACTGACATGATACAGCAAACGGACCTCACAGACATTCCACTCTAATACCAGAAAATACACATTCTACTGGGACACAGAAAAAACCTCCACAAATACAAAAAGATTGAAATAATTTCATGCATTCTATCAGACCACAGTGCAATAAAACTCAATATCAACACCAGGATAAGCCCTACTATCTACAAGAACACATGGAGAATAAACAACACACTCCTGAATAATGAATGGGTAAAGGAAGAAATAAAGAAAGAAATAAAATCATTCATGGACCTGAATGACAATAATAATAAAACACAACAAAACCTATGGGATACTTTAAAAGCAGTCCTAAGAGGTAAGTTTATAGCCCTGGGTGCCTACATTAGAAAAACAGAAAGAGCACAAGTGAATGATCTAATACTGCAGCTAAAAAGACTTGAGAGACAACAACAGTTGAACCCTAAATGCAACAGACAGGAAGAAATAACAAAAATAAGAGCAGAAGTCAATGAAATAGAAACAATGAAAACTATCAAAAAATCAATGAATCCAAAAGTTGGTTCTTTGAGAGAATAAACAAGATAGAGAGTCCTCTAACCCAGTTGACCAAGAGAAAGACGGAACAACTCCAAATCAATAGAATCTGTGATGAAAGGGGAAATATCACAACAGACAATGAAAAGATCCAGACAATCATATGGGAATACTTCAAAAACCTATACTCTATTAAGTTATCTGAAAGCAACTGTGCATCTAGAAAGAGAAATTACTAAAAGCATAACTGCAGATATACTAACCTAGACCAAAAATGCAAATAGAAAATACTATGAAAGGAAGCAACACACAACTCTCAATTATACCCTTAAATATTAATGTACTAAAGCACCCAATCAAATGACAGAGACTGGGAGAAAGGATTAGAAAACAGAATCCATCTATATGCTGTCTACAAGAAACCCATCTAACACTCAAGGATAGGTGCCAACTTAAGGTGAAAGGAAGGAAAAATGGTATTGCAAGCACATGGTACCAAAACCAAGCAGGAGTTTCTATTTTATTTTTATTTATTTATTTATTTTATTTATTTTTTTTTCTAAAATGTCATTTTATTTTATTTTTTTTATTGATGCTTTGTGTATTTCATACATCATTTTCCAATTCAGTTCAGGCATATATCCCCTTCCCTTCCCCCAAACCCACCGCTACCCGTCCCAGATCATGCATTCTGCCATAAGTTTTCTGCATCTTTCTCTGCTTTTTTGTTTTCTTTGGTTTTCATGTTTTTAACAATAAGTGATAATTTGTGAGTACAAGCATCCATCATGTAAAACCAATTTGCAAGCAGTTGTGCCCAAACCCACACAGCTCATGGGTCCCACCATCCAGCAGGGGGGGCTTGTATGTTCAATCAAGTTGATCAAATGAGTGTCCAGTCTATATTGTTGTAGTTTCACCATTAACCCCAATCGAAGCCCTTACATTCTACCATGCCCCCTCTTCCGCAGATTGTTCCCTAGGCTTAGAAAAGGGGCACAGGTGGATGAGAAGCAAAACACTCTACTTTCTCTGGAGCTGATGTCTTGGTCTCTAGTCAGTTCTGGCTGTTTTCAGATTTTCAGGAACACACAGTACTCTTATGATCATGGATTGGCAGAATTAACAGTATCACTAAAATTGGACCATCCTCCCAAAAGCGCAACGCTTTACCAAAAATTCAGTTGACCCAATCCACAAAAAGACCAGAGTACAATTCATTTTGCACAATAGAAATACGACTATCTCCTAAAACCGTCCACATGTGGAAACAAAAAGACCCCCAGATAATCCAGATAATCTCAAGCGAAAGAGCAATGTCGGTTGGGTTTATATAACAGACTTCAACTTCTATATTACAGAGCCATCGTCATAAAATAGCTTCGGCTATAAGCACAACTTTGAGCTAATGTATACTGGTACAAAATATTTCAGTCTGAGCTTAGGGGCTATAGGGAAATCTGTCTCAAAAGGACCAAGCAAACAAACATAAAAACTGACTGTAGATTTAATGGAATCAAATTAAAGGACCCCCCAAACATGTAAGTACCGCCACTGCTTATTTGACAAAGGTTGCCACAGAACCTACCTTGAAAAACAAGACAAACATCTCTTAATATATGGTGCTGGCACAAATTGTATCTCCCCTTTGCAGAGAAATGCAAATTAGGATCATGTTATCACCCTTTACAAAAAGTAGCTCCAAAATGTATCAAAGACCTCACTGTGAAGCCTGAAATGTTAGTAAATCATTAGAAGACTACATAGACACGCCGGGCACAGTGGTGGCCACACGCCTTTAATCCAGCACTTGGGAGGCAGAGAGGCAGCTGATCTCTCTGAGTTCAAGGGCCAGCCTGGCTACAGAGTGAGTTCAGGACAGCCAGAGCTACAGAGGACCCGTCTCACAAAACGACCAAGAAAATATAATAAAATAACTAAATGAAAAAAGAAACATGGAGACAAGCAACGTTATGCAGGACCTTTGATGTATGGAAAGGATTTCTACAAGTGGCACCTCAGTTATCCAGGAATTTAAGACTAATCAAAATTGAACCTCATTAAACTAAAAAAACTTTGTAGAGGAAAGGAAGAACCAATCAAGTAAGAGGAAATCCTCACAGAGTGGGGAAAACGGTTCCGTAGAAATCTTTACGATTTCATCCAAGGAGGGATTAATGTTCAGATATACAAACGGCTCAAAAAATAAAGTAACAAGAACACAAATGAACCAATTAAAATGGTTATGGATCTGAACAGGAGATTAAAAAGAAATAGCAACTGCTAAAATCCACCTTAGAAAGTGATTAAACATCCGTAGTAATTTGGATAATGCCAATCAAAACTACTTCAAATTTCATCTTACACCAGTCAGAATGTCTAATACAAATGGAAACAATGATGGGAAAAACTGTTGTAGATGCAGGGAAATGGGAAACACCATCTACTAGTGGTATTGCAAACTGGTACCAGCACTGTGGAAATTAAGAGTAAGGAGGAACTCTTACAAAACTAAAAGAAAATTTATATGATCCAGTCCTACCACACTTGGCAATACACAATGGACTTACCATGGTATAGAGACACTTGCACAATCATGTTTGTTACTGCTCTTTTCTCAATAGCTAAGAAATGAAACAACCTAAATTCCCTCAACTGATTGAATGGTAATAAAAATTGCAGCATTCACAAAATGGCAATTCTACTCAATGTTAAAAAAAACGTATCATTGAAAGTTGCAGATGACGGATGGCGAATACAGTCCCTTGGTACTAAGTGAAGTAACACAGACTCAGAAAAACAGCAACATATGTTCTCTGTCATTTTGTAGATCTTAGTTACAAATCTCTAAATGGGAATATATATCATGATGTAACTAGCAAGGATGCAAGAAAAGAAAAATAGCATGAGATAATTGAGAAAGAAAGAATCAAAAGTAGGAGGCAGTTGTTATTAAGGTGGATATGAGGAAAAGGGGTTACTTTAACAGGGGAAGGAGTATCGAGGACTATAAAGCGAAAATGAGAGGAGATGTTAGTAATACTTTGATGATATGGAAAATTATAGGGGACTGTGTTAGTTCAGCATCCTACAGAAAAAATACACATACAATACATATGTACAGTGTGTTTGTGATAGTTAAAAGTTATGTTCCAAAAAAACACAGTGGGCAGGCAGGAGACATCTCCCTTTCAAAAGATCTGCTCATGAGTGTAGTCCCCAGGGGACTCCCAAAGTAACACAGGTATATGGCTACAGACCACTCAAGGTTGCTTCCCCGGCCTTGAAGGTAACGCCCTATTGCTGAAAGACATGCAACAATTTGGACATAGGACTCAGATACTGGAGCATGAACTGACCTGGGAAGCCTCTTCCTAACGACTAATACTCACACTATCACATGCTTTACTATACAAGCTGCCAATGGAGAAATCAATGGTCTTAACCAGCTGCAAAGCTTCATATCGAAAAGTGACTGGCCTGATAAACTATTGCTATTGGTACAGTAAAAGCATGTTTATCTTGGGGGCAAAAAACCAGATGGCTAACTGGAATTAAGCCCTGGTGAATATGGAGGGAACTCATATGTTGTACTGTAAACAGACGAAAGAAGTAACCTTTGTTTACACCAACAAAAGCAACTGAGAAGGAATATAAATGACGTCCTTCCCACTCATGATTAGCCTAACACCAATTAAAAATACCTAGGAACAAACCTAACGAAAGTTACCAAAGATCTAACATTATTAATCTTTTACATTTGCTACATCCCTAACCAGTGTAATTTTTCTATATTCTAAATACATCCTCGTATACAGAAAATGTACCTTTCACCATTATTAAAGAAAAAAAAAACAAAAACTTTTTTTTTTTTTTTGCAACAGATGGAAACCATTAGTTAGAGAACTAGTCAAATGCTGAGAATAGTTGTCTCTGAGATACTTAACCCTAAGTGTACATCTTCAAGTGGTACCTCTATACATAGGATCAATGTATCTCTCACTAGAAAAATTTTCTTATCCAGCAGATGAAAACGAACACAGAAACATAAAATGGATGAATGGGCAGAGATCAAGAAGATACAGAGTCCCAAATGAGACACCAATTTCAACCCTCTGCCTACCAAATCTTAGAGAGTATTGGAGAGGAAGAGAGCTATGACTGTAAGAGCCTGAGATAATCATGATCCAATGAAAACAGTGTATTTTACCACAGCTGGTCAGTTACTCATAGGTACCTTCAGGAATGGTGACATCCTGTGCAACCCTCTGCCCACTCAGACTCAGACAAAATTCTAGCATATTGGGGGAAAAGGAAGAAATCCAAAGAGGAGACAGCTCTTACAGGGGGGGATTGGGGACTTTGGTGGGCCCTGTGGATAAACCCACACTCAAGTACAATATGGGATCCTCTATTAAATACCACGCACACACACACACACACACCACCACACCACACACCATACACACACATAATTATATATATATCTATATATTATTTATATATATTAAGATATTCATATATGTGAATCCATATATGAGAGCTCATTAAATTTCAGAGTTGAGGGAAGGAAGTGAGGGATGAACAGGGGAGGTATCTAAATACCACCAAACAATCTTCTATGAAATTCACAAAAATTAAGCCTGGTTTGTTGGTGCATGCCTTAATCCCAGCACTTGGAAGGTAGAGGCAGGCAGATCTCTGTGAGTTCAATGCCAGCCTGGTCTAACACAGTGAGGTACAGGAACAGCTGGAGCTGACAGGGCGACCCTGTCTCAAAAAAAGACCAAAAAAAAAAAAATCCAAAAATTAAACACAAAAAAGGAATATAAGAAAATCACAATAATTCAACAAACTATGTTAATAAATTTATTAAAATCTAAAAGAATAGATGAATTTCTAAGTTCATTGAAACCACCAAAGTAAATCAAGAAGATATCATAGCATAAATAGACCATAACAAATAAGAAAATCAAACAGTAATACAAGGTTTTCAAACTAAAAGAAGCCGCAGGCCCAGATGGATTCACAGCAGAATTCTACAATGTTAAAGAAGATATATAACCAATACTACTTAAATTATTCCAAAAATAGAAACAGAAGCGGAATTCTCACACTCCATGAAACCAGCATTACTCTAATAACAAAACCCAGGGGAAGATACAAAACAAAAACCAGAAACTACAGTCTCATATCCCTAATGAACATAAGATGCAAAAGTCTCCCGAAAAATACTTGCAAATGACATATATACAAATGACCAAAAACAATCATCATCTGCCATGACCATGTCAGCTTTATTCCAGAGATCCAGAGATGTTTCGATACATAAGAGTCAATAAATGTAATATATCGTAAAATGTACTTTGTGGAAAAAAATCACATGATGATCTCAATAGATACAAAAGAGGCTTTTGAGAAAATCATACATGCATTCATGATAAAAATCCTAAAGGGAATTGAACTGGATGGAACACAACTCAACATATTTAAAGTTATATGTAAAAACCCACAGCCAACAACATTGTAGATGGAGAAATATTGAAGAATTACCAGTAAAATTATGAACTAAACAAATCTGTCACTATCTAAACTCTTTTTCAGTGTAGAGCTTGAAGCTTACCCTAATAAGAGAAGAGAAGGAAATTTAAAGTGTACTAATTGGAAATGAAGAAGTCAAACTATCCTCATTTGTAGATGATATGATAATGTATGTTAGAAATCCCCCAAATCCCACAGGAATTTTTCTTTTATTTCCTCAATCTTGCATCTGTGACATTTTATTAGCACAGTAACAAAAGTGTTATATAAGTGCTTACTTTTTTTCTTAAGAAAAACTACACCGAACATTAATGTTGGTATTGTAAGAAATTGCATATGTGGGAGATGAGTTTCAGAAAGATCAGCCAGTATTTACAAAATCTATGTGCAAATATGTAAGTAAGTAATTTTTAAAGTCATTATGGAACATTCAGTGTTTCCTATTAGTGAATAAAAGGCTCAAGCACATCTTCAAATCATGTTTACCATGAAGTTTAAGAAAATGATTTTAAACTAACAACAGATAATTCTTACATACATAAGATGAAATGACAGCAGGTATTTTAAAAAAGAATTTTTAATTTTTAGTTTAAAATAAGTACATTTCTTTCTGATATTTTTAATTATTTATAAAATTCATGTTAACGTGCTTGTCCACCATGCATCGTGATCACCTTCACATCCCCCTTCCACTCTGACCACTCTTGTTTCAGAAAATTTCCCTGCAAATATTATGTCCATCTTTTGCTTTCTTTCTTTTTTTGCTTTCTTAATATTTTTTTATTTGACCAGTTAATAAACATAGGCAATGAACATAAGGTGTGGGCATATAAACCCAATTAGCAAACCTCTGAGTCCAGTTCCTTTACAACTCATGGTCGCCAAGTCCAGTTGAAGAGGTTGGCTTACATGAAAATGTTGATCAAGCCAGCTGTGGTGATGCACGCCTTTAATCCTAGCACTTGGGAGACAGAGGCAGGTGGTTTTGTGAGTTCAAGGCCCAGCCTGTCTACAGAGTGAGTTCCAGGACAGCTGGGGATACAGGGGAGACCCTGTCTTGAAAGACCAAAAAAAAAAAAAAAAAAAAAAAGAAATGTTTTCAAAATAAATGTCCAGTCTGTTTTTGCTGTTATCTCAGAACCACACCAAACCTTCTTTGGCCCTTATAATCTGATGTGCCACCTTCTTCTTGTGAGAGTCCCTTGGGATTGAAGGGGAATTCAAGACAGAGGTGTGAGATAGAAGATCCATTTTTTTTTTTCCCTGAGATGACATATCAAACCCTTGGGTCTGTCCAAGTTCTGTTTGAAATTGACTGGTCGGTCATTTAGAAGTTTCCTTTTAGCTCTAGTAATAAAAACAAAGAGTAACACATATTAACCATTATAACAGGTTACACTCTGGGCCCAAACACATGCTTGGATGGTATCTTGAGTCAAGGCATAAGATCTTCAACAAAGGGATGGAATAGCTTTTAATGTGGCTCTAAAGTCTCCTGACACAGGAGACAAAGGCTACAGTATCAGCTGTGTTCTTACTCTCCAAGGAGAGGGCCATAGATCCAATTGGATTTTTTTTTTCTTCTTGGGTGTACCTGAACCAGGCTGACAATATTGCAATACCTCATATTTGCCATTTAACAGTGCATCATGTGAGGCCTGTAGTAAAACTTCATAGACCATTTCTTTCTAGTGGTTTGCACAATGCTCTCTGACACAATGAAGGTCAGCTGTTGACTTGCAGTGCAGGACCTCAGCAATTTTTTTTTTTCCTCATACTCATATTATGCCATACCTTAAGCAATAGGGTCTTATCGTCCATTTCTTGTGTTCACCCAAAGTTATAGGCCTTTGTTGGTTTTTTTTTTGGGGGGGGCAGGGGGAGTTGAAGCCTCCCTGGCCAAAGATCCTGGTAATGGCAGCCCAAGCTGGCACTGAAACCTTTAGCTACCAATGTTTTCTATTTAACTGTAAAAATCGCATCCTGAAGGCAGAAGGTGTATTCCTTCTTCTGTTTTTGTAATTACCACTACGATAAGAGCAGCTTCTCTTTTTTCTCTATCTCCTTTTGAACTTTACACCACTGGTTCAAAGAAGTAGAACTCAGTTTTCCTGAGCCAAATTAGCTTGTTATGCACAAAAGAAATGTCAGAGTTATAAATTGATAATACAGGGAAACATGGAGAACATTTGTATCAGTTTAATCTAAAAGCTGTAACTGGGTTTCGTACAAGTCAGGAGTGGTTGAAAATTAACAATTCTGTATTCTGCTTAAGCGTGTTGCTATTTTCTATTCTGGAAAATAGCCATCATTTTAGTTTTTAAAATATTTTTATTGAAAGTTCTGTGCATTTTATACATTATTCTAAGTCCAAATTTAGACTCATTTCCTTTCCATGCCCCACATCCTACCCAAAGTTCATGCATTCTTGCCATGCCAAGTTCAGGCATACTGCCACACCCTGCCTTATTCTTTTTCTGAGTATTTTTAAAGTTTTGCAAAGCAGAGGATTATTGTTTTAGAGAACTTTAACTATTTCAGTCGGTTCTTTGTCCACGTTATTTGGTTCTTTTGTTGGTTGTTGCTCCAATTTGTATTAATCAACATATGCATATCTATATTCTATATATATATAATATATATATATATGTCACACCTATACTAAAATTATGTCATCTGAAAATAAAAACTGTATGTTATTTCCCGTGATAANTTCAGGCATTCACATTTTCCCCTTTGTAAAATTTTATTTACTCTAAAATATGCCTACCTACCCTCCACCATGTACCAAGATTATAAAGTCTGAAAATAAGTGGTAGGTTAATTCTAGAGCCTGTTCTAATATTTGAATGGAATATTTGGTAGATGTCTGTGAGGTCTATTTGGTGTATTGTATATTCAGTTCAAATATCTCTATGTTTTATTTTTTAGTACAGTGATCTGTCCAAATGGTTCCCTGGGGTAATTGGAAGTTTCACTAAATAAGTGTGCTGGGGTTAATCTATTCCTCAAGGTCCTGCTGAATTGGGCTTATAAAGTTAGTTGCACCAGAGTTTGTTGTGTATATATTCATTATTGTGGAATCTTCATGGTTCATTGTCCTTTGATAAGGATGTAATGATTCTCTGTCTCTTCTGATTATTTTTACTTTGAGTCTATCTTGTCTTTTTTTTATTGATGCTTTCTGTTATTTCATACATCATTTTCCAATCAGTTCAGGCTTATATTATCCCTTTTCCTTCCCCCACCCCACCCCCTACCCATCCCAGATCAATGCATTCTGCCCTCATACTTGTCTTGCATCTTTCTCTGTATTTTGTTTTGCTTGTTTTCATTTTTTTACACAATAAATGACTAACAAAATGCGTGTCCAGTCTATATTGTTGTAGTTTCACCATTCACCCCAAATCGCAGCCATTCTCATTCTTCTACCGTGTCACCTCTTCTGCAGATTGTTCCCTAGGCTTAGAAAAGGGGCACAGGTGGATGAGAAGCCAAACAGTCTACTTTCTTGGAGCTGTGTCTTTGGTTTCTAGTCAATTCTGGTTGTTTTCTTTCATGGTCTGACAGCTTGTCCAGGCATAATCTTCGATCCTACAATGAAGCACATGTAATTATATACTATAGGGTATTTAAACAGTATAATATATAGCCTTTCGATCCTACTACATGGCAAGGACTTGTATGTTCCAACAGGCCAGAGTATCACCAACTCATGGCTGAGAATAAAATGCAGCTTTGCAGTGAGTAGGATGTACCAGAAAGTGCCAGCAGAAGGATTGACTCCTCTGGGCATTGAAGGAAGAAATGCCTCAGATTGCTGCAGACATCAGGCCCCTCTGTGGATCCTAATAGTAACAACTATTTTTAATGAATTCCTAACAAGCTTACCTTCTAGGTGCGCAAAGGTTTTAATACAGAGATTTTCATTAACTCCCACCCATAGAAATAAGGAGAAATAATATGATGATGAGGTCGTCTCCACTGTAGATTGGAAGCCAGCTGTTATAGAGGTATTCTCTGTAATTAACGTAAAACGTAAAACTGCTTCTGTAATTGACTAATAGACATAGAAACTGTGAAAAGGATTTATTCTCTATTCAGAACCAAATATAATGCTAAAGTCTCCTTAAGCTATGCACTTAACAAAATATATAATACAGGAGCTCTGACATCAACAATGGATTTATTCTACCAAGGAGATGTTCCAGGGGATCCAAGCCCCCACAAATGGTAAAGGCTCCTTGCCTCCAAACTGGGATATCTGCAGGAAGAGAGGAGTACGGCCCTGCTGTTGAAGACCTGGATAAAACATGGGAAAGATGTATGGAGAACCACACTTGCAAGTATACAGATGGTCCTGGAATGTTAGAGAGTTTTACCAAAGGCCACTAAACCAATAAAGCAAATATAGGTCTCCTTGAGTCAAGCAAGACTCCCCCGTCAGCACCAGCTACCACCTCATATGCCTGGAAAATACTGTGCAGCAGTGGCAGCCATATGTCTGTATATCCCAAATCTAATGGCTATAGCTCTCTCCTTGGAGGAATAACCCAGGCTGATGCCACAAGTTAATCCTCTAATAGTTTAGGAGATGTTATAAACCACAGAAGACCCTGCATATCTTAACAGAAGAAAATGTAAATCATGATTAACATACCATCCAAAAATCACTGTGTCTATACCAAAGAAACCTACCATAACATTAGTACTGTTTAAATACGTATATCTAATGTGTGTGCTTAATTTTTAATTTTGTCTTATATTAACTCGAAACTCTGATTCCTGGAATCAGGAGTCAGGCACAGATGCCACATTGGGGTCCTGAGCCAGGCAGGGCTCAGGACAAGCCCGCCACCACTCCCGGAAGTTTCTAATCCGGGCCATTGACCCACGGGTGAAGGCCCCTTGCTTTGCTTGACGTTGTGGCCAAAGGGGGACTGCCCCACTGCGCGGGCACTCGCCCGCACGATCCCTCCTTGCATGCGCTCACCGCGTGGCTGGCCCGGCGGGCCCGCCCCGCCCCCCACCCCTTATCACTTGGAAATAACATACAGTTTATTTTCAGATGACATAATTTTAGTATAGGTGTGACATATATATATATATATATATATATATATATATATATGCATATGTTGAATTAATACAAATTGGAGGCAACAACAACAAAAGAACCAAATAACGTGGACAAAGAACCGACTGAAATAGTAAAGTTCTCTCCAAAACAATAATCCTCTGCTTTGCAAAACTTTAAAAATACTCAGAAAAAGATATAAGGCAGGTGTGGCAGTATGCCTGAACTTGGCATGGCAGAATGCATGAACTTGGGTAGGATGTGGGGCATGGAAAGGGAAATGAGTCTAAATTGGACTTAGAACTGATGTATAAAATGCACAGAACTTCAATAAAAATATTTTAAAAACTAAAATTGATGGCTATTTTCCAGAATAGAAAATAGCAACACGCTTAAGCAGAATACAGAATTGTTAATTTTCAATCCACTCCTGACTTGTAGCAGATTCCCAGTTACAGCTATTAAATTAAACTGATACAAATGTTCTCCATGTTTCCATGTATTATACAAATTATAACTCTGACATTTCTTTTGTGCATAACAAGCTAATTTGGCTCAGGAAAACTGAGTTCTACTTCTTTGAACCAGTGGTGTAAAGTTCAAAAGGAGATATAGAAAAAAGAGAAGCTGCTCTTATCGTAGTGGTAATTACAAAAACAGAAGAAGGAATACACCTTCTGCCTTCAGGATGCGATTTTTACAGTTAAATAGAAAACATTGGTAGCTAAAGGTTTCAGTGCCAGCTGTGGGCTGCATTACCAGGATCTTTGGCCAGGGAGGCTTCAACTCCCCCTGCCCCCCCCCAAAAAAAAAACCAACAAAGGCCTATAACTTTGGGTGAACACAAGAAATGGACGATAAGACCCTATTGCTTAAGGTATGGCATAATATGAGTATGAGGAAAAAAAAAATTGCTGAGGTCCTGCACTGCAAGTCAACAGCTGACCTTCATTGTGTCAGAGAGCATTGTGCAAACCACTAGAAAGAAATGGTCTATGAAGTTTTACTACAGGCCTCACATGATGCACTGTTAAATGGCAAATATGAGGTATTGCAATATTGACAGCCTGGTACAGGTACACCCAAGAAGAAAAAAAAATCCAATTGGATCTATGGCCCTCTTCCTTGGAGAGTAGAACACACAGCTGATACTGTAGCCTTAGTGCTCCCTGGTGTCAGGAGACTTTATAGGCCACATTAGAAAGCTATTACCATCACTTTGTTGAAGAGCTATAATGCCTTGATCAAGATACCATCCAAGCATGTGTTTGGGCCCAGAGTGTAACCTGTTATAATGGTTAATATGTGTTACTCTTTGTTTTTATTACTAGAGCTAAAAGGAAACTTCTAAATGACCGACCAGTCAATTTCAAACAGAACTTGGACAGACCCAAGGGTTTGATATGTCATCTCAGGGGAAAAAAAAATGGATCTTCTATCTCACACTCTCTCTTGAATTCCCCTTCAATCCCAAGGGACTCTCACAAGAAGAAGGTGGCACATCAGATTATAAGGGCCAAAGAAGGTTGGTGTGGTTTCTGAGATAACAGCAAAAACAGACTGGACATTTATTTGATAAACATTTTCTTTTTTTTTTTTTTTTTTTTTTTCGACATTTTATTTTGATAAACATTTCTTTTTTTTTTTTTTTTTTTTTTTGCCTCTGTAGACCAGGCTGGGCTTGAACTCACAAAAATCCACCTGCTCTGTCTCCCAAGTGCTAGGATTAAGCCGTGCATCACCACAGCTGGCTTGATTCAACATTTTCATGTAAGCCAACCTCTTCAACTGGACTTGGCGACCATGAGTTGTAAAGGAACTGGACTCAGAGGTTTGCTAATTGGGTTTATCTGCCCACACCTTATGTTCATTGCTACTTGTTTTATTAACTGGTCAAATAAAAAAATATTAAGAAAGCAAAAAAAGAAAGAAACGCAAAGATGGACATAATATTTGCAGGGAAATTTTCTGAAACAAGAGTGGTCAGAGTGGAAGGGGGATGTGAAGGTGATCACGATGCATGGTGGCAAGCACGTTAACACTGAATTTTATAAATAATTAATATCAGAAAGAAATGTACTATTTTAAACTAAAAATTAAAAATTCTTTTTTAAAATACCTGCTGTCATTTCATCTTATGTATGTAAGAATTATCTGTTGTTAGTTTAAAATCATTTTCTTAAACTTCATGGTAAACATGATTTGAAGATGTGCTTGAGCCTTTTATTCACTAATAGGAAACACTGAATGTTCCATAATGACTTTAAAAATTACTTACTTACATATTTGCACATAGATTTTGTAAATACTGGCTGATCTTTCTGAAACTCATCTCCCACATATGCAATTTCTTACAATACCAACATTAATGTTCGGTGTAGTTTTTCTTAAGAAAAAAAGTAAGCACTTATATAACACTTTTGTTACTGTGCTAATAAAATGTCACAGATGCAAGATTGAGGAAATAAAAGAAAAATTCCTGTGGGATTTGGGGGATTTCTAACATACATTATCATATCATCTACAAATGAGGATAGTTTGACTTCTTCATTTCCAATTAGTACACTTTAATTTCCTTCTCTTCTCTTATTAGGGTAAGCTTCAAGCTCTACACTGAAAAAGAGTTTAGATAGTGGACAGATTGAAACATCTCTGGATCTCTGGAATAAAGCTGACATGGTCATGGCAGATGATATTGTTTTTGGTATTTGTATATATGTCATTTGCAAGTATTTTCTGGAGAACTTTTGCATCTATGTTCATTAGGGATATGAGACTGTAGTTTCTGGTTTTGTTGTTGTATCTTCCCCTGGTTTGAGTATTAGAGTAATGCTGGTTTCATGGAGTGTGAGAATTCCGCTTCTGTTTCTATTTTTGGAATAATTTAAGTAGTATTGGTTCTATATCTTCTTTGAACATGTAGAATTCTGCTGTGAATCCATCTGGGCCTGGGCTTCTTTTAGTTTGAAAACCTTGTATTACTGTTTGATTTTCTTATTTGTTATGGGTCTATTTATGCTATTGATATCTTCTTGATTTAACTTTGGTGGTTTCAATGAACTTAGAAATTCATCTATTCTTTTAGATTTTAAAATTTATTAACATAGTTTGTTGAATTTTTGTGATTTTCCTTTATTTCTTTTTTTGTTTAATTTTTGGATTTTTTTTTTTTTGGTCTTTTTGAGACAGGGTCGCCCTGTAGCTCCAGCTGTCCTGTAACTCACTGTGTAGACCAGGCTGGCATTGAACTCACAGAGATCTGCCTGCCTCTACCTTCCAAGTGCTGGGATTAAAGGCATGCACCAACAAACCAGGCTTAATTTTTGTGAATTTCATAGAAGATTGTTTGGTGGTATTTAGATACCTCCCCTGTTCATCCCTCACTTCCTTCCCTCAACTCTGAAATTTAATGAGCTCTCATATATGGATTCACATATATGAATATTTAACATATATATATATATATATATGTGTGTGTGTGTGTGTGTGTGTGTGTGTGTGTGTGTGTATTTAATAGAGGATCCCATATTGTACTTGAGTGTGGGTTTATCCACAGGGCCCACCAAGAGTCCCATCCCTGTAAGACTGTCTTCCCTTCTTGGGATTTCTTTCCTTTTCCCCACATCTATGCTAGAATTTTGTCTGGTCTGAGTGGGCAGAGGGTTGCACAGGATGTCACCATTCCTGAAGGTACCTATGAGTAACTGACCAGCTGTGTAAAATACACTGTTTCATTGTGATCATGATTATCTCAGGCTCTTACAGTCATAGCTCTCTTCCTCTCCAATAATCTCTAAGATTTGGTAGGCAGAGGGTTGAAATTGGTGTCTCATTTGGGACTCTGTATCTTCTTGATCTCTGCCCATTCATCCATTTTATGTTTCTGTGTTCGTTTTCATCTGCTGGATAAGAAAATTTTTCTAGTGAGAGATACATTGATCCTATGTATAGAGGTAACTTGAAGATGTATCACTTAGGGTTAAGTATCTCAGAGACAACTATTCTCAGCATTTGACTAGTTCTCTAACTAATGGTTTCCATCTGTTGCAAAAAAAAGTTTCTTTAATAATGGTGAAAGGTACATTTTTCTGTAAATATGAGGATGTATATTTAGAATAAAGTAAATTACACTGGTCTAGGGATGTAGCAAATGTAAGATTTAACAATTGTTAGATCTTTGGTAACTTTCGTTAGGTTTGTTCCTAGGTATTTTATTGTTTTTGAGGCTATCATGAGTGGGAAGGACTCTTTATATTCCTTCTTCAGTAGCTTGTTGTTGGTGTAAACAAAGGTTACTTCTTTGTCTGTTTACAGTACAACATATGAGTTCCCTCCTATTCACCAGGGCTTAATTCCAGTTAGCCATCTGGTTTTTTGCCCCCAAGATAAACATGCTTTTACTGTACCAATAGCAATAGTTTATCAGGCCAGTCACTTTTCGATATGAAGCTTTGCAGCTGGTTAAGACCATTGATTTCTCCATTGGCAGCTTGTATAGTAAGCATTGATATTGTGAGTATTAGTCTTTAAGGAAGAGGCTTCCAGGTCAGTTCATGCTCCATTACTCTGAGTCCTATGTCCAAATTGTTGCATGTCTTCAGCAATAGGGCTTTACCTTCAAGGCCTGGGATGCAATTGTGGTCTGTAGCAATAACCTGTGTTATTTGGGGAGTCCCTGGGACTACTCTGACAGATATTTTAAAGGGAGATTTCTCCTGCCTGCCACTGTGTTTTTTTGGAACATAACTTTTAACTATACACACACACTTGTACATTTATTGTATGTGTATTTTTCTGTAGGATGCTGAACTAACACAGTCCCCTATAATTTTCCATACCATCAAAGTATTACTAACATCTCCTCTCATTTTCGCTTTATAGTCCTCGATACTCCTTCCCCTGTTAAAGTAACCCCTTTTCCTCATATCCACCTTAATAACAACTGCCTCCTACTTTTGAGTTCTTTCTTCAATTTATTCTCATGCTTCCTTTCTATTTTCTTGCATCCTGCAGTTACATCATGATATATATTCCCATTTAGAGATTTGTAACTAAGATCTACAAAATGACAGAGAACATATGTTGCTTGTTTTTCTGAGTCTGTGTTACTTCACTTAGTACCAAGGACTGTAGTTCCATCCGTCATCTGCAAATTTCATGATACTGTTTTTCTTTAACATTGAGTAGAATTCCATTTTGTGAATGCTGCACATTTTTATTATCCATTTATCAGTGAAGGGATATTTAGGTTGTTTCCATTTCTTAGCTATTGAGAAAAGAGCAGTAACAAACATGATTGTGCAAGTGTCTCTATACCATGGTAAGTCCATTGTGTATATGCCAAGCTGTGGTAGGACTGGATCATATAAATTTTCTTTTAGTTTTGTAAGAGTTCTCCTTACTAATTTCCACAGTGCTGGTACCAGTTTGCAATACCACTAGTAGATGGTGTTTCCCATTTCCCTGCATCTACAACAGTTTTTCCCATCATTGTTTCCATTTGTATTAGACATTCTGACTGGTGTTAGATGAAATTTTGAAGTAGTTTTGATTGGCATTATCCAAATTACTACGGATGTTTATCACTTTCTAAGGTGGATTTTAGCAGTTGCTATTTCTTTTTAGATCTCTCTGTTCAGATCCATAACCGATTTTAATTGGTTCATTTGTGTTCTTGTTACTTTATTTTTTGAGACCTTTGTATATTCTGAACATTAATCCTCCTTGGATGAATAGCTTAAGAAGATTTTCCCCCACTCTGTAGGATTCCTCTTCACTTGATTGGTTCTTTCCTTTCCTATACAGAAGTTTTTAGTTTAATGAGGTTCAATTTGTTGATTATCTTAATTCCTGGATAACTGAAGTCCACTTTAGAAAGTCCTTTCCTACATCTAAATCCTGTACGTTGCTGTCCATGTATTCTTCTTTTTATTTTTATTTATTTATTATTTTTTTGGTCTTTTTGAGACAGGGTCTCCCTGTAGCTCTGGCTGTCCTGGAACTCACTCTGTAGACCAGGCTGGCCTTGAACTCAGAGAGATCCGCCTGCCTCTGCCTCCCAAGTGCTAGGATTAAAGGCGTGTGCCACCACTCCCGGCTTGTCTATGTATTCTTCTAATGATTGCAACATTTCAGGCTTCACATTGAGGTCTTTGACACATTTGGAGCTTACTTTTGTAAAGGGTGATAAACATAGATCTAATTTCATTCTCCTGCAAGGGGAGATACAATTTTGCCAGCACCATATATTAAAGATGTTGTCTTTTTTTCAAGGTATGTTCTTGGCACCTTTGTCAAATATCAGGTGGCTGTACTTACATGTTTGGGTCCTTTATTTGATTCCATTAATCTACAAGTCAGTTTTATGTTTGTTTGCTTTGGTCCTTTTGAGACAGGATTTCCCTGTAGCCCTAGCTCAGACTAAATATTTGTACCAGTATACATAGCTACAAGTTTGTGCTTATACCAAGCTATTCTTATGACTATGGCTCTGTAATATAGATTGAAGTCTGTTATATAAACCCAACCGACATTGCTCTTTCGCTTGAGATTATCTGGATTATCTGGGGGTCTTTTTGTTTCCATTTGAATTTTAGGATGTATTTTTCTATTTGTGCAAAGAATGTCTCTGGGCTTTTGATTGGGATTACACTGAATTTGTAAATTGCTTTTGGTAGGATGGTCATTTTCAGTATATTAATTCTACCAATCCATGATCATAAGAGTACTGTGTGTTCCTGAAAATCTATTTTCTTTTTGTTTATTTAACAGAATGGAAAATAAATTTTACTAACACATTGCTGTACACCTCTGTCCCACATCAGTATTATCGAATATATCAATAACATGCAAACTGTCAAAGAATAGTTTTTTACATCACAACCAGAAAATCCACTAACAGATGGGTGTTGAGTTTTCATGAATGAATAAAAATAATTTAATTAAAATTATGAGACTAGTTCATATAAGAATGTTAACCTTTGCTTTTCCTTTCACTTTAAAAAATGTCATGTAAGGTACATAAAAGTAAAACACAAATAAGGGCTCGGAGGCTCTGGGGAAGATGCAAAGTGTCTACTGGCTATCTACATTTACTTTTGTTAAGGTACTAAGCTAGGATCATTTTCAGTGAGAGCTACTTTTAATTTTCCATTCAAGGTTGAAGTTTTATATAAAAAAATTGCAATCTGTCAGATAGAACAATAAAATAAATCCCCAAATACTTAAACAAGAAAAAATACTGGTATATTAATCAGTATTTTGCCTCTGGGCACCAAATTCATTCTTCGGGATCTGTTGACCATGGTGAATAAAATTGCATATGGTATTTCTGCCTTATAGTGATTACTCTATCAGCCTTTCTCAGAGAAAGTACCAAGGGGAAGCTTAAGAAACAAGGCTTCTTGTATCATGAGAACAAGGAATGTGACTTTATTTTACTTCAGCCAGGCGCATGGAATACAAGGCTGCTAAATAGCTACCCCGAGACTCCAGATAGCATAGTGATAGCTTTCCTAATATGCAGACAGTGCCTCCTGCTGCTCTGCATGTTGCCTGTCAGGGGCTTGTCTCTTTGTTTCCTTTTTAAATGTATATTTTCATTGTTTTTGTGTATTGAATATAATACATCTTAATCAAATTTAGAGCTCCTCTACAACCACACTCCTTATAGCCCCCTCCTCCACTCCTATCACTGAATTTCATGCATTCTGTCATATATGTTAAGACCTATCCAGTTATTTGTATCCAGATGCCCCTTGGCACATGTTCATCTTTTAAATCTATGTGAAAATATATATGAAATATTGAATTGATAGTATTCTATTGTGATATATAGCACATGCCCTCACAGTAAGAATTGTAAAGTTATAGCCAGATGTTATACTGACAAAATTGAAGCAATTTAAACATGTTATGAGTACTGCTTCTCTCTTCTTTTTTCAACTGTTTAAATGAGTTTAATTTCAACTGAATGCCTTGAATTGAGGCTATATACTTTCACTGCAAACAGTGTTGCAATGATACAAACCACTCAAAGGATGAGAAAACAGCAGCTGATTTGAAAAGCGATTAACCACAGCAGTAACTCTTTTAGTATTGCACCTTTCTCCCTATCTATCTACCATAATAGCTACATTTATATTTTCTAATAATTGGATTTAAACTACTATATTAAACTTTACAAGTTTTTTAAAACAGAGAGCTGCTTTATGCACTTGGATTTACCTGAGTTTAGAGAAATCTTCAATTTCTACAGATGCTTAGGATTCTACCAGCAAAATAGTCCTTTATATGAATACTAGCTGTTTTTTTTTTAAAATTTTTCATTTGTGGTTATTTACTAGACCATGAGAAACTGAGAACTCCCCTGGCAAACATTAACTGCCAATACCTCCTCATGGAAAGGTAAGGCCTTGTAAAACCATCCCCAAGCCATGATGGAATGCTGAAAGGCCCTGTCTTGTACAAGTCTATACACCTAAGCATAGCTTCTTTATTTCATGCTTTGAATGATCATGTCGTAGTGAGAAGACAATCTTTCACAGCATTCCTTGCCTCATCCCCTGGCTTATGCATTCTTTCAAGCCCTCTTCTGAAATATTTCCTGGGTATTGAAGGGGGTGCTATTCCATTAGAGGATGACTACTAAAGTCATTAATTCACAATTCTTTAACTTATATGAACCCTTGCATTAACTACTGCCTACAGAAAACAAGTTTCCTGACCAAGGCCAAGAGTTTTGTTGGTCTATGTTATAAACATAAATGGCTAGAAGGCAGTTTGAATGCATGCCTGTTTAGCAAAACAACAGCAGCAGATTCCCTCCTAAGGTTGTGGTATTCCCAGACATGGGTTGTTGATCAGGTTTATGGTATCAGGAATGCACTCCTTCAGGTAGAGCAGGCCATAAATCCAATCCAAAAGAGGTTAGTAACCTCCCAAACAGCAGCCATAACACTAGTGTATCAGTTGTTACATCTTCCTGGAAACTTGGTATGGTAGCAAGCAGAACCCACTACTCCTAACACTATGAGATTTTCAGTTCAGTTCCAGTTTGATAGCTCTGCATCTTGTATTCAAAGTGTGTGGTGTCTACAGCAATCTTCTTATCTAATTATGGTGGGCAAGCAAGAGCAATGGAAATAGCATCTATTGTTTGGGGCAGGAACATCTAAGATATTCTTAAACAGCCACTCATAGAAAGATGTCAACAATGGATACTGAAATTTTTATATAAATCTATGGCTTCTGGGAGCAGCATTATCCACTAATTTCAGAAACTCCACTCAAACAATCTTTTTTAAAAATTTAATTAGCTTTCCTTCCTGATTTTTATTGCATTTTTGTGTATTTTATATAATATATCTTATTCATATTTAGACTCCTTCCCCCGCCCTAGTCCCCAAAGGCCTCCCAACCAGATTTCAGGCATTTTGTCATATATGTTAAGTCCTATCCAGTCAAGCATTTGTATCCAGATATCATTTAGTGCAAATTCATCCACTGGAATCTAGTCAAGGTAACTATAGAAGGTCTACTAAAGATCTTCTAGAGAAGATTTACTCTCCTTCACCTCACAGTAATCATTTGCCAATAGTTCCTTCTTTAGGGTTGGGCCTGCTTCCCATTTCTCCTGTACTATGCTGGAATTTTTGTCTTATTAAGTTGGCATGAGTTTTATACTTGCTGTCACCCTTGTTGCAAGTTCATGAACAAGTTCTCAGAGGCCTGACACTTCTGTTTCCTTATGCTTATCTGCCAACTTCCACTCTTACAATCTTTCTGCCCCTTCTTTCATAATGATCCCTGTACCTAGGGTAGGTGAGGTTTAGTGTAGGATTCCTTTCAGAGACATGGACTATATAGACTCTTATTCTCTAAAACAGCCAGTTGTGCCCAACATACTAGAACAGGGGTTAGGGAGAATACTAATATATTCCTCAATTCTCATCAGTGTAGCTTTATCATATAACAGAGTGCAATGAAAACTAGTTTTGTATTTTATGAGTCAATAGCTTGAAAGTTATAACTATAATAACATTTTATTTTCAAGGTTTATAATTTTCGATAATTATTAACTGGTTATATGAATTCTATATAATGTCATCAATTGTAGTCATCTTTTTCATATCTTGCTTGACAATTCTAAGCTTCCTTATCAATTTTGTGAACTTTGTAGGGTAATCATTATTATAATGATGTAAAAGGAGTACACCTAATCCTGTTCTACATTAAAAACAAATTATGTTTATTCTTGTTTTGATAAAAATATGTATAATGTAACCTGCCATTTTCATCACTCCTAATTATATAATTAAGTTATGTGGCAAGTTCAGCGGCATTAATCACACTCATGCTGCTGTGCACACATACAGCCAAACCGAACTTTATACCCATGAAACAATCCTCATCTTTCATCTTTTATCTTTCATCTTTACATGCTATCTTCTAATTTCCTTTGTTGCCGACCGTTCCCGGCTGCCTGCTACCGGCTAGCTCTCCTTGGGGGGTCGTGGATTTCTGCAGAGTCCTCTTGGCAGGAAAAACACAGTGAAGATTGAATGGCGTGTAGAAATGAAAAACTAAGGGAAGTTTTCCAGATCTACAGCAACTTTATTGAACAGGGGCAGTGAATATATAGTGGTCTTTGGGAGAGGGCAGAACAAAGGATTTGGCAAAGCTTTACAATTACATAGGTAGGTAAAAAAGTCAAGATTTACACATTAACTGAAAAGCTCAGAGCACTCAGAGCAGGAAACTAAAACATCACAAAGTTTGGTTAGGAAATAAACTTTCTTTGAAGTAAAATGTAGAAACCTTAAGACAACCTTTACTGAGGAAATAACATCTAAGAAGACAAGTCATAATTGAAAAGTTATAGCTCACAGAGTAATAACTACAAAGTTCTTTAGCAGCAGATATTGGTCCTATGTCTCCATTCTGAGGCTAGAGTAAATACATCCTAAAGTTAATAGTTGCTTTTAAGTTTTTATTGAAGTAAAAACCTTATTCCTATAGTATCCTAAGTTAGCTATTAGTTTTCTAACTCTGACTGCTAATCTAAGGTTTAAATTTTTACTGAGAACCAAGAGCTGTCCCACTGTTTGCTCCAGCTAACAGCTTTGTTTTTTGTCAGATAAGTGGCTGGTGTAAGGAGACTTAGTCTCTGGCTTGCTTTACTGGGGAGTGTTAGAATCCAGGCTTTAACAAGAGGAATGTCTTATCTACCTCTTTGTCTGGGACCAGAGGAAAAAGGAATTCTTTTATTTTTAGGTTTGAGGGGAATTTTTTATTTTAACCTTAATGTAGAGATGTCTTTTCATCATACATTTTTACCACTGGAATCTGTTTTCTTTAAGGACATTCATGTAAGGCAAGAACATTACTGTCATGCAATTATTTTGTTTTCTTGATCTGAAGCAAGTTTTAATCTTGCCATATACATTAACAGCCTACATTACATTGTTTGTTAAGGAGAAAGGTCTGTTTTTTACTTTGGATCTGCAGAAAATTCTTGCTGCCAGGAAAAAGCCCTGTGCCCAAGAGAGGCATTTTAATTTGCCAGTTCTTGACACATTCAAAAGGTTTATTTTGTATCTATAAGCTGGCTTTAAGAAAAGATCTTTATGTGCTCAGTGTTATGCTAAGTCCAACACCAGAAAAACATAATATCCTAGGAAAGCATCTCAATCTCGGGGTGATCTTAGCCAGGCGTTCTGCCAGGGACCTCCAGGGGGTCCAGTCCCGCAGGGCACATCTCCCCTGCCTGTTTTGAATATGATTTCTCATATTACTTTACACAAGCGACACTGGAGTGGGTGTGGCAGACGCGCAGGTGGATGCCGCATTCCTTTTTTCCACTCAAGGAAAAGCTCTGAGTGTCATCTCATTAGCATCCACATCTGTGACAGTGTCCCAGCCTTGGTCCTTCTCCAGCAGTATTTTATAAATTTTCTTATTTATAGTTGACTATTAACTTCTCAGAGTCTAAAAAGACTTTGATTATCAACTTTCTTAGTAAAATTATCTTTGGTCAAGCACAGTGCCTTATACAAGGTATAAATAATGAATTGTGTGTTGCTTACATAAGTTTGTTGCAGGAAAACCATGAGACCAAAGCCCAAGTATGGTGAGGAGAGGGAGTTTATGTATGCTAATAGGCTCACTCCAATGGGCTACCCATTAGCAGCCTGACCCCTAGATAGCTCCATACAGAAGACACCAGCTTGACTGATTCTCTGGGATCCTTTATAACCATGTGACAAATGCAAGCAAAGAACATAAGCAAAATCACAAAGGCTATAGGAATGTCCCATCCTGGTTTAAACAGGAATGTGGCATCCTGGTTAAACAGAGAAGGCTGTTATCCTGGGTGACCACAAGGGGAAGAGGCGGAGGCTTCACACTGCCCCTTCTCTCTGTTTAGTTCCATTACCATAATACTGCAAGGTGTTTTTTTTTGTTTGTTTGTTTGTTTGTTTTTTTGTTTGTTTGTTTTTTTGTCAACTATAAGTTACATCCTTGGATTGAGGAACAAAATATATCATAACTATACATAGTGGACAAAATTACTCAGAGAAGGAAACCTCATTAGTAGGTGTAATAGAAACCTGAAACTGAATGTCTATGGTGGTCTGCCATATTTTTTGAGATAATGAAATACATTTTTTTTGACATGAGCTCTGAGAACTAATAAGTTCATTTTGCTAATATTTTATAAATTCAAGAAATATACATGTAAATGTCACTTTGCCTATGTCAGTATATTTATTTATAGTATAATTATTTATTAGGATGAATTTTTACATAAATTGAAACCAACCAACTGCAGTTTTAGAAAGAAAAAAAATTTTTTAAAAAGAATGCCTACTAGCACAAAGATGCACATGGAGATCTTTGGAAATCAAATTGAAAGTGGGTGCAGTAAGCAGTGGACTGGCTGTGCCCAGCCTAGCTGTTCTTTTTTGATTCAATTATTATGGGATTGAGGTGTGCTATGCACACACTTGGCACATCTGATAATGGAATCTTTTTTATTTTTTTTGAAGAAAAGTTGGTAAAGGAAAGGATGGAGTTGACTGACCTCTGATAATTACTGGAGAGCAAAAACAAACAAAATGAAGTCTCTGAAATTATTATATCTAAATTAGGATCTGAGTTGTCTGCCACTTCACTGTGACCAGAGAATACCACTTTGGATGTTATTTCAAATGTCAGAAATCTATAAATCTGGCTAGTGTGGGTAGGAGAGAAAGAGGGAACATTTGACCATCTGCTCTGTGATTAAATAGGCCTAAAATTCAAATAGATAGTATTTGCTATTTTAGCATGTGACAGTCAATAAATGTGTCCACTCTACCATGCTACCAAGAGTAAACATTAACTACTTAACTAAGACAAAGATTTACATTTACCACCTAAAATATGAGTTAATAAATATGAAAATGCCCCCTTTAGCCTTTCCGTTCATTACAATAGCAAATAAAGTTAAAAGCTTAATAAAATCATAAAACTATGGCAAATAGATAAAAGGAAAATACATTATAAACAAAAAGCAAAATTTAAATGTTTCAAAACAACATGATTGATTGAATATTTTGTTTTCCCAGCTGGGAGATTACTAAATGCACTGCCATGGGTCCATACTGATAAGTTGTGTTTAAAACTAACTTTAGGTTTAGAATCATATTTTGTCATTTCAAATACTTAGTTTTCAAGTCTTCAAACCTAGATTTTAGGTTTCCTTACTTAAAGCATACTTTTAATATTTCTAGGGGTTGGAGAGATTGCCCAGTGGTTAAAAGAACTGGCTACCCTTACAGAGGACCAAGTTTCGATTCAGAGGACCCAGGTTCGATTCCCAGCACCCACATAGTGGCTAACAGCTGTCTGTAACTCTAGTTCCAGGTGATCTGACACCCTTTTCTATCCTTCCCAGGCATTGCATGACATGGGTGCACTTATATACATGCAGTCATAATACTCATACACATTAAATAAATAAATGCATAGCATTAATATTTTTAAAGTTAGAAAATAAATCAAAGAATATTTTGCTGTATAGTTTACATGGTATATTTTTGTAAGCATGTGAGAACATGAAAAAAAATAACAGGAGTCAACTACAAAGAATATTTGTTTAATTTAATATAAATAATGTCACTGCAATTTTGTCTTTTTATCCCAAATAATAATAGTAATTCCCTTTTAAAAATCCAAATCATTTAAGCTTCTATTTTGGGTCAGTCTGTCTCCAAGTGAGATCTGTATGACCCAATTCTGATGTGATTGAATATGTATTTTCTTCTGTGATGAATGGTATGCATTTGCACAATGAAGGGTCTAGGGACTTTAGCATTCTGTAAACTCTGTGTTTGTCTTCCTTCCTGAGAATCTATCTGAGGTGTTCCAATCAGAATAGGATGCCAGTCATCTTCAGGTCTTTTCTTATATTCATTTTACATCACATTTTCCCTATAGACAGTATACTGTTGGGATTTAAATGACTTTACTTAACTAAAAATAAAAAGTAGGTGATGATAAAATATTTAACTTTCTAGCAATTCAAATTCCTCTCCAGCAATTAATCTGGGAATGTACATTGCATGCTTAATACAGACTTCAATCCTGAAAAGCCATATCTTTGTAAATATTATACATATTTCATTATGTGTTAAGACTATTATAAGTATTACAGCTTAATGTTTATCACAAATAAACTGATACCCTGAATAAAATATTTGAACTGACAAATGGATAATTTAAGGATCAATGTAAGAACTTTCTACACATTTTTGTTGAATTTGAATGATGGCTAAATCTAGTTGCTTCTAAAAGTTAAAATGCAGGTTACCTAAGGAGAAAGGAAATTTTCACTTGCATTAGAAATTCTGACAATTATTTGTTTCCATTTACTGACCTACAGGTAAATACCATTGTGAAAACCTTATAGACATAGGAAATGGATTCCATAAGGTGAAGAATAAGCTGCTGTTTCAAGGCACTTGACAGTCTGGTTGCATATGCAAAATACATGTCTAAAAGAATGTTCAAGTCTTCATTCTGCATGTCTGCTGATCCATCCACTGTCTGCACTCTCTGCACACCTTTTCATGGTTCCAAGTTCTCCAGATGAAGACCAAATGGATGCCTATTTATTCAGAAGAGAATCATTGTTACCTTTACTCTATTTTATTAGTAGTATTCACTAGTTTATTAGTAATATAACTAGTATTTGAGAAAAATGAATGCTAGATAAAAACAGAATAGAAGATGCAAATATGTATATGTCATTTAGAAATCCTTTCCAACAATTCTTTTGACTCTGAGGGGTCTACTTCTAATGTGCAGCTCCAGATGCCTCCCTAAGTTTGCATTTTGTAAATTCATAAAAATACATCAGGGCTGTCAGAGCCTAAACGAGTATATAGAAGAGTGGCCTTAGCCTAAGCTACCTTTTTCATGCAATGAAGTATCTCTAATAAAGATGAAGTCAGTCACATTTCATTGCTGCTGTTCTTAGTTCTCTTCAATTGTGAGAAGGAATGAAAAACACAGAACATTTTACTTCAACTTTTAAGTATCAAAATATTGTGTCATACATATAATCCAGCTTTAGAGAGTAAAATTAAGTAATTAAAGGTTTCTACTCAACACAGCACAGACTTTGCCAAACAGGTGCAACAATATTTGGGTAAAATCTATGATAACTAATAACACCAGCAATAGCTTGTAATACATGTGCCTATTAGTCATTGGATATTAAGTGCATTAAATGCTTTCAAATTAAAATAACTCGGTCCAGTAAAATAGATTCCATTTCTAGACAAATAAACTGAGTAAAGGCAATGTTAGATGGATTCTCAGAATAAATCATAACAAATTTTGCCTGCCCCCCAAATTTTCTTTAATCTGTAATGTAGCATCTCTAGGAGCAAACAAAAGTTGGTTATATTGTAAGGGGTTTATGTTCTTTATATTAATATATGGAGTTTCTGGATTAAATTTTTATCAATATTTTAATTTAAAAGTTTAAATATATTTCTGGAATAAAATGAATTATGAGATTATAAACATAGAAACTGGTCTTACTTTCATTAACTTTTATTTTAGTTTTGCCTTTTTGAGACAGAGTCCCCCTGTAGCCCTAGCTTGCCTGAAACTTGCTATGTAGAACAGGCTGGACTCAATCTCAAAGAGATCTATCTGTGTCTGCCCTCTTAATGCAGGGATTAAAGGCATTTGGCGGCATAATTCTTGGATTTCTTTAATTTTTAAATAAAATTCACATACTATAAAATTCATCCTTTGAATTCTCTAATTCAGTAGCTTCTGGTCCTTTATCAAAGCTGTACAATCTTCACTATATACAATTACATTTTATTGTCATTATTGAAAAAAAAATATTGTATCTATTAGCAGTTAGTACCAATATCCCCAATCCCTATTCCCTGAGAGTCAGTAATCAGACTTATGTTTCTATATTTACCTGTTCTGAATATTTGATAAAAATATGTAACATATACATATATATATGTTTATATACACACAGTATGTGTCTTCTTTCAATGAAAATAAAATAAACAATTATTATTCATATAGTATATAAAATTATAAAATATTATGTATGTATTTAATTCATTTCAATGGCTGAGTAATGATTCATTGTATATATATATATAACACATATTGTTTTCCACTTTTCTGAAGCTAGATATTTGAATTACATCTTTATGGCTGTTATGAGTAATGATGGAGAAAACCCTACAATATACATTTTGGCCCAATCTTACATTCCTTATTATCTCTGCCTACACTTCAGAGTGAAATTGACTGAGTCGTGTGACTCTGTCACTCATTGAGAAACCATCAAATTGCTTCAGGAATATCACATTATTTTAAATCTCCAAGTGGATTCCACAGGTTCCAGGAGTTTTACATCCTTTTCAGCACTTCTTATTGTTTATTTGTTTTTTAAATGGTAGCAATCTTGTGGGGTGAAATACTATTCTTTATGGTTTAGATTTAGATTGCCATAATGGCTGATGGTAATCCATATAGTGGGCTTTTCTATGTGTTCAGTGGAGATATGCGTCGGAGGGTGTGTGTGTGTGTGTGTGTGTGTGTGTGTGTGTGTGTGTGTGTATCTTTACCCAGATTTTATTCAATCACTTTTCTTTTTATTACTGAATTGAAGAATTTCTTATAGATTATTTCCAGGTTTGGTGGCACATGCCTTTGAACCAATCGCTCAGGAGGCAGGGGCAAGCAGAAGTCTATGATTTCTAGGCCAGCTAGTCTAAAAAGTGAGTTCCAGACCAGTTGGAGCTACAGAGAGATCCTGTCTCAAACAAACAAACAAACAAACAAACAAACAAACAAACAAATAAATAATTTCTTGTAGCTTGTAGATGAAATTCTCATGTTAATTATGTGATTGATAAACGCATTTTCACGTGTTATTAGTAACTCTACACTCTCTGTTTAAAAATCTATTATTTATTTATAGTTGGAGAAGTTCATACATGTATGTAGACTAGGCTGGCCTTGAACTCACAGATGCCACCTGCCTCTGCCTCCCAAGTGCTGGGATTAAGGTTGTATACCACCATGCCTGGCATCATGTAGTGCTTTTTTAAAAAATCTAGGCTGTGTCATGGAGGACAGTGCAGGAAGATCAAGACAGGATGTATGCTTGCTGGACCTCATTTGGGTAACCATGGCGGGGAGGATCCCCAGTGTGGAGCATGGGGGCAGGGGGGGCAGGATTAATGGTTGTTTGGGCTTACCAAGGAGGAAACTTCAAGCACTTCCTTGGGGGAAAACATGACATCTTTTAGCAAAAAAGAAAAAGAGAAAGAAAGAAAGAAAGCAAGCAAGCAAGCAAGCAAGCAAGAAAGAAAGAAAGAAAGAAAGAAAGAAAGAAAGAAAGAAAGAAAGAAAGAAAGAGAAAGAAAGAAAGAAAGAAAGAAAGAAAGGAAAATCTTCCAACTCAGGTGATAGGTGTATGTATGTATGTATGTATTTATATTTATATATGTATATATTGAAGCAATACAAGTTGGAGAAAAAAATGGAATTTCCATGTTAAAGTATCACTGTATTTTGATGCTTTTTTGGTATCATAAGTTTCATTTATGTTATTTTGATGCTATGTGTATTATAAAGTTCAACTTACAAAAAACAAACTACTCACGCCTTTTTTAATCTCAGCACTTAGGAGGCAGAGGCAGGTGGATCTCTGAGTTCAAGGCCAGCGTGGTCTACATAGTGAGCTCCAGGCCAGCTGGGACTAAAGGGAGACCCTGTCTCAAAAACACCGAAACAAAACCAAAACCAAAAAAAATGCTCAGTCCAGTTAATGCTGCCAGAAAGTGCATGAGTGTACTGCCATCTACTGGAGCGTGGGAAACCTAGCTACGACTACAAGCTTGAAGAAAACCAAGGTTCTCTCTACCAGCAGTTTTCAATATCTTCCCAGGTAGGGGTGAGGCTTCATAAGCCTGTTGCCCATTCATGCTAGAATTTTGGCTGGCTTGATTTTTTTTTGCAGCTCTTTTGTATGTAGCACAGCCACTGTCAATTCATGTGTGCAAATCCCTTTATGTGTCCTTAAACGCTGAGTTTTAGCAATCCTCTGGAATCTCTGGTTCTTAGAGTCTTTCTGCTTTCTCTTCCATGATAATCCTTTTGGGGAGGGATTGTGGAGCAGATGACCCATTTAGGGCTCAAGCACACAATAGTTTCTTATTTTCTGTACCTTTTAAAGTTGTAGATCATTGTAGTAAGTCCCATCTACTGTAAAATTAAGCTTATCTGATGAAGACTGAGAGCAACAGTAATATATGGATGTAAATATAAATATTTAGAGATCAGTTAGATGCTATGTCCATTTAAAAAGACAGTATATGTAGGTTCTCCCCTAAGTTCTACAACCTATAAAACCATAGATTACTGGCTTAATAATGCCAAATGCGAGTTCTGTCTTCTGGAGTGGTCCACAAAACCAATCATACAGTTGTGGATTTCCCCTGCAACATTCATCTCATTATTGTATCTATGGACATATTTTGCTGGAGCAGTCATTAGTGTAGCTGTCAGGATTCATACATGGGTAGTACTGTTGACTTTTCTTGCCCTTCAGGCTGCATGGGAACTTTCAGCACTGTGGAAACCTGTGAGTATGAAGCAAGCTTCCAGGTCAGTATCAACTTGATTTCTCCTTGTCCTGTGACCAAAGACTGTTTATTATCTTGACAGTGTCCTTTGATATACATGAGTTTAATTTCTCTCCTATTTATGTAGTTTATTGCAAACTTTATTTATGATTTAGTTGTTACACTTTAGAAGACTTGGGCTAATTCCAGGTCACAAAGAAATCTAATTCCAGGTTTTGAATGTTGAATTTTCATATGCTTCCTTATAATATTGTTAAAGCCACCTATTTTATGCAAAGTATATTATTGAATTTTTGTGCATTTCATACAAAAAGTCTTAATCATTGTTATATCTGCTCCCTCATCTGCACCCTCTTGTAGCCCTACCATCAGCTTTCCTTCAGTCTGTCATTTATATTAAAGCCTATCAAGTCAAGATAGTATGCCCAAACATCCCTCAGTGCAAATTCATCCACTGGAGTCTAGTCAACCTATCTAGCTAGAGTCCCTCTTTTCAGCCTCTTTGGCACTGCTTGAGGCTGCACCAGTAAAACTTTATTTAATAATGAAGTGAATGATAGGTTGGCCTACAGGTCATAGATATTTAACTCTCTTTTTTATGCTTTTATTGATGTTTTGTGTATTTCAGACATCCTTTTCCAGTTCAGTTTAGACATATTTCCCTTTCCCTTCCCCCCACCCCACCCCAGATCATGCATACTACTATAACTGTACTGCATCTTTCTCTCAGTCTTTTTTTTTGTATGTTTACAAAATCACATTTTCCTCCTTCAATTTTATATTTCTCTAAAATATTAATAATACTTTCCACCAATAAACAGTAATCACAGAGTCTGAAAGTAAGGAGTGGATTGATTCTAGAGCCTGTTAAGAGATTTACATTATAACAACATAGTAGCTTTCAGATAAACAGAAATATAACAATAATGTTGTCCAGCTTGCCTTTAATCTGGGGATTTGGCCTTAGCATGCACAAATGAGGGAAACCATTCATTTGAGGTTTGTTTTTCTGGGACTGTGTTACTTCACCTAGCATAATGGCTTCGAGTTCCATCCATTTACCTGCAAAGTTCATGCTGTCATCTTTCTTTACCGCGAAATAGTACTCCATTGTGTAGATGTTCTACATTTTTGTCATTCATTCATCAGTTGAGGAGTCCCTCCTTTAAAGATCAACTCTCCCACACCCAGCAGTAATTAGCTTCCAACAGTTCTTCAGCTAAAATTGATGCCTGTTGCCCATTCCCTTATTTCTAAGCTGGGTTTTTTATCTTCTTGATTTTCCATGGGTCTTTTACATGCTGACACCTTTGTTGAAGAGTCATATGAGAAAGGTCCTAGGAACCTTTAAGATTCTATTTCCATATAGTCATACATCTCTTCCCCTGGTTATTACAATCTTTCCACTCCCTCTTCCTCAATGATCCCTGAGCCCTGAGGGGGTGGAGTTTAATATAGGAGTCCTGACCAACCGGTAACATTCTGAAGACCTTATTCTCTACATTATGGCCATTTCTGCCCTTTTGTGATTTTTGCCCTGTGTTGCATGATTGGGCTTTGTTGATGAGAGTTGAGAGATGCTTTAGTGTTCTCTCTACTTTTGTTCCACCATGTTCTGGAGGCCTTATGTGTGTAGGGATTCCATTGCAAATGTGTCACTTGAGTTGGGCACCTCACAGACACTTATTCTCTGTGCATATCCAGATGTGAAACTCTGAAATAGTCTCTCTCTGTTGCAAAAGAAATTTTTGATGAGAGATGACTGGCATAGTTGTCTGCAAATAAAATGATTCATATTTAGCATCTAGTAAGAAATTACATTTGTCTAGGGATGTGAGATTCTTAGAGTTTTTTCTAAGATCTATGACCTCCCCAGCCATTTGTATTTGGGTATGTTTACAATACCACACATGAGTTCCCTCCCATTGATTGGGCTTTAACTTCAATTAGGTAGATAAGATGAAAGTGCCCATGTGTAATGTGCTATGCAGGTCATTGTTGTAGTTAGTAGGCCTTAAGGCTTAGGTTTTATCATTGATTAGTGTTCTACCCTAGTAGCTTGTAAAGTGTACTTAAAAATATTAGAACTAGCCTTCATGGAGATGGCTTCCAGCTCCATTGCTCCAAGTCCTGTGTCCAAGTTATCTTCTGTCATCAACAATGGAGTTTTTTATTCAAACTCTTGGAAGCAATAATGGGCTGTGGCAATAGCCTGTGTAATTTGGGGAGTCTTTTGGATTATCCTAGCTAACTGATCAAAGGGAAGTTTCTCCTGTCTGGCACTGTTTCTTGTTTTATACCTATCAGCTATACACATGAACACATATAGGTGTAATGTATGTGTAATTCTTTTCAGTAGTCTTTTGAAATAATACACTCACCTTTGGTTTGTCACACCAGCTAAACATTATATCTCCTATCTCTCTCATAATCTAACCATCACTCTTCCCTCCTCAGTTAAAGTACTTTTCTTGATAATACCTGTCTCCTCCCCCCTCTCTTGAGCTCCTTCTTTCCCTTTCCCTGGATGTTTTTTATATAACTCTTCTTCTCTTCTTCTTCTTCTTCTTCTTCTTCTTCTTCTTCTTCTTCTTCTTCTCCTCCTCCTCCTCCTCCTCCTCTTCCTCTGCCTCCTCCTTCTTCTTCTATTTAAATCCCACCATTTTATACAATCTCCCCCTTTGCAACACCTGTCTTTTATTGTTCCACTCTCTCCCATGCTCATTATTTCCTCCCTGGTTCCTTTCCATTTTCCTTTATCTTGAAGTTAAATCAGGATATATACAACAAAATAACAGCCAACAATAATTCTAAGTGAAAAAAACTGGAAACATTCTTTAAAACCAAGAACCAAACAAGGTTCTCTATTCTCTCCATTTCTTTTATTATTTTTTTCACATAAATTTATTTTTATTTTTTTAACAAATCTAGACCCGTGTTCCCGCCCACTCCCCCACCCCGCCAGAGCTCATGCATTCTTCCAAACATGTTTTTCATTTCTTAGTCTTTCTCAATATTTTTCACATGAGGAAGTTGGAACTGTTTGTGAGCAGAAGTTCACTGTTTCAGTCAGTTTCTCTATCTTTTTAACTGCAGTCCTTTTGTTGTTGTTGTTGTTGTGTTGTTGTTTTGTTTTGAAATAGAGAATCCTTAAAATGCTTGCGTAGGAATAAGAGCAAGAGAAGGAAGTTAAGGAGTAACTATATCGGAAAAGAAGATGTATGTTACCCCACAACCTCCTAGTTTGCAGATGATATAATGATTATCATAAGAGATCCCTGAAATGCCACCAGAAAAAATCTTCCAGAAAATATTAACACTCATAACATTTCACAAAAGATCAGTTTATACCAACTCAATTGTACAAAAGTCAGTAGTCTTCTATATAATAACAACCAATCTCAGAAAGAGTACATGGAAATTGCCCTGCATGAAACATTTTCAGAAAAATGAAATACTGGGAATAAACTTATCGAAGACATTAAGACCTCTAAAAATTTAAATCTATTGAAGAAAGGTGAGGAAGACAATCCAGAGATAAGGATCTCATGCTTATAGATTAGAAAATTAATATTGTGAAAATGGATGGTCCTACTAAAAGCAGTTAAAAAAAAACTCATGCGATCTGAGGTTGTGGGGAAAAGGGAGATTACATCCGATCCACTGCTGGTGGGAATGTAAACTACGTACAAGCCACTATGGAAAGCAGTATGGGAACATTGGAAGACTGAGATGAGCTGTGCCACCGTGACCAGCCATACCATCCTGGGCATGGTACCCACAAGACTACATCGGTACTTGCAGAGATACATCACAAGATATGTTTTTTGCAGCTTGCTTCAAAACAACCGGAGCGGAACCAACCAATGCCAGTGCCATCACTAGACAAGCTGGATGAGGCAGAAATGTGTACACTACACAATGGAGTTCTATGCAGTGGTAAAGAAAGATGACATCATTGAAATTTGCAGGTATATGGTGGAGGCTAGAAGATTCAGCGAGTGAAGTAACACAGTCCCCAGGAAACAGACTACGAATGGTATCCCTACCTGTGGATGCTAACCAATTCCGTAATGGTGTGTGGAAAATTGATGCATGGGTCAATGTGAGATCTGAAAACAACTGTGGCTCTTATACTGGTGAATCCCTTAAAAAATAATAATAAAAAAAACTCGATGCAATCGAATTAAAATCTCCATGACAATTTTCACTGAATTAGGAAAAATATTCCTAAAATTTATAGGAATCACAAAGTCCCTGGATAGCGAATATCCGAGCTAAAATGAACAAGTGGTGGAGAACGACCATCAGCAGATATCCAAACATATAATGAAAAATGGATCTATATTTAAAAAAAATCAGATGATTACTGGCACAAAGGCAAGAAACCCCCCACCCCAAACAAACAAAATTAGAGTCATGAAAAGTATTTGAAGTCTGAAACATGATTGCATGCAATTTATGCCACCTTGACACAAAGGTGTAAGGAACACACACTGGAAGAAAGACAAATGGTGCTGGCAAAACTGTACCTCAACCTATAAAAGATTGAAACTAGACCCTTATCTTTCATCTTGCTCAAAGGTCAACTCCACAATCATCAAAGAAGTCCTCGCTTTGAACCTGAAACTGTAGACACTGTTTAGAAGACGGTAGGCAGTACCTCTCAAATAAGGTGTAGGAAAAGTACTTCCTTTTAAACACTATGGTTATTGAAGTTTTATTTTATTTTATTTATTATCTGTATGGTGTAATGATGTAACTCGTCTGCATGCAGGTTGGTGCACCTGTCGTGCAATGCTGCGGAGGTCCAAAGAGGGTGCTGGAATTTCCCCTGGACGGAGTTCCCTGGAATTGGAGTTTCAAAAGGTTCTCAGCAGCCGTGGGGTGCTGGGGATTTGACCCTGGTCCTCTGCAAGAGTGTTGGCGTTCTTAACCGCTAGGCCATCTTGAAGTTTTGTGCATTCATCACGTTTCCTCAGTCCAATTTAATAAGACTTTGCTTCCTTTTCCAGGCCCCCCACCCCACCCAAGTTCATGCGTTTTGCCATACATGGGCTTTCAACCTTTTTTTTCAGTCCCTGTTTTTAAGGGTTTTTTATGCGAGGGTTTTTATTAAGTTTGGGCTGGAAGTTTACGGTTTTCCATTCATCCAGTTTTTGACCCAGTCCTTATTGTTGTTTTCTCTCCATTGTGTATTGTTCCAAAATAAGCATATATGTTCTTCATATGAATATCAAAATTATGACATCTAAAGTTATCCTGTGTGTTATTACTTAAAACAATAGTTAGTGAGTCACATGTTTCCATTAATTTATATTACTCTAACGTATGCATACATACCCGCCCCCCCCCAATATATACCACATGAATAAGAGAGAAAGGTGAAGAATAAGTGGGAGGTTTAATTCTAGATCCCCATTAAGGTATACTATATATATATATATTATATAGATAATATATATATATATATACTAAGGCTCTGTTTGCCTTTGTACTAGGTATTTGGTGCTAGCATCCACTAATGAGGGATCCCACTTGTTTGTGTTTCTGGGACTGTGTTAATTCACTTAGCATAATGTCTTCTCGTTCCATCCATTTACCCATTTACATCAAAGTTCATGATGTCATCTTTCTTTACCACTGCATAGAACTCCATTGGGTAGATGTACCACATTTTCTCTATCCACTCATTGCTTGAGGGGCACTTGCGTTGGTTCCAGCTCTTTTCTATTTAGAAGAGAGAAGCAATAAACATAGATGTGCATGTATCTCTGTGGTAGGATAAGTCCTGTGGGTACACCCAGGATTGGTATCACTGGGTGAGGTGGGAGACTCATTTTGAATCTTTCAAGGGGTCTCCACACTGTTTTCCATAGTAGTTGTATGAGTTTATGTTCCCAGCAACAGTGGATTACTGTTCCCCTTTCCCCACAACCTCTCCAGCATTTGGTGTCTTTTGGTTTCTTGATCTTAGCCAGTCTTATTGGAGTGAGATGATATCTTAAAGTGGTATTGATTTGCATTTCCTTAATCATTAACAATGTTGAACACTTTTTAAGATGTCTCAACCATCTTTATTAAAATTAAACCCCTACGTCTCACCCTGTACAAAAATCAACTACAAATGGATCAAAGACCTCAACTTGAAACCGGAAACTCTGAAGGTATTAGAAGAAAAAGTTGGCAGCAACCTACAAGACATAGGTGTAGGAAAACACTTTCTAAATCAAACAGCAGCTGCGCAGGATATAAGGTCAACAACTGAAAAGTGAGATCTCATTAAACTCAAAAGCTTCTCTTCAATGAAAGAAACAATCAATAAAGTGAAGAGAAAATCCACATAGTGGGAGGAAACCTTTACGGGTGATACATCTGACAGAGCATTAACATCCAAAATATGTAAATTACTCAAAAACAAAAACCCACAAAGAATTAAAAAAACAAATGACCCACTCAAGAGATGGAGTAAAGAGGAAAGTACTTTCTAAATTGGGTGTCAGTTGCTCAAGAATTGAGGTCAACAGTCAACAAGTGGCATGTCATTAAACTAAAAAGCTCTGCATAGCAAAAGAAACCCCCAAGGAAGTAAAGAAACGACCCACAGGGTGGGAAAAAATATTCACCAGCAATAAATCTGATACAGGTTTAACATATATTATATATAATTATTAAAGAACCCCAAAAAACAATGGATTAAAAAAAGACCCATTTTCTTCATTTTATATTTTTAATAAATTATTAAATCTGTAGTAGTGACATCAATGGATCTTGTTTTAATGAATATTTTTATTGATACTTTTGCTCTTCAGATAGTAGATCATAATCAAATTTAGACCCCCCCTCCCCATCAGTACTTTCCATAGTCTACCCTGCACACAGGATTTCATACATTCTATCATGTTTGAAGGCACAAATGGTAAAGCAATTGTTCCCAGATGTTTCTCAGTGTCATTCACTGAAGTCTAGTCAGTCTTTCTTGTTATTTTTGAACAATTACTTATGATTCTTTTTTCACACAATTAATTTTTATATATACTTTCTATTTTCTGATTATATCTTTATATATTTCCATTACTTGACACATTTGCCATTACAAATGATCATTTTTTGTCTTTAGTATTTGGTCAACTTTTAATTAAATTTTTTTATGTTCTTGTATTTAGTGTTTGCTGGATTTCTAAGGTAAACTTACAATACCTATAGTCAGGCACATTTATGATATACCTTTCTCATTTATGTACAGCCTCAAGGTTAATCATTTTTAAAGCTTTGAGGTTTCTCCAGTTTGTTTTTGAGAAAAAACATACACAAAGGCTTAAGCAAGTGTGTAGCCTCTTAAAGTGCTTAGAATGTACAAGAGCTTTTCATAGCCCCATCTTGTTTTCTTATTCTGTAGGTCCTTTTTCACTGTTTTTATCAGCTTTATTTACTTTTATATTGCTTTTTTTAATTTATATTGCTACATTACATTGCTACATTATATTGCTACATTATATTGCTACATTATATTGCTACATTATATTGCTACATTATAAAGTTACAGTGTTAAGCTGTTATTTTTTGTAAGAAGGAGGAAAATTGTTCAGTTTATTATTTTTTTAAGGGATTCACAATATAAGAGCATAGTTGTTTTCAGATCACATTGTCATTGCTCATTTTGCCATACAATTAGGTAATTGGTGTTAGCATCCACAGATGAGGGATACCATCCATAGTTTGTTTTTCTGGGACTGTGTTACGTCACTCAGCATGATATCTTCTAGCTCCAGCCATTTATCTGCAAAGTTCATGATGTCATCTTTCTTTACCGCTGCATAGAACTCCATTGTGTAGATGTACCACATTTTCTCTATTCACTCGTCAGTTGAGGGGCACTTGGATTGGTTCCAGCTCCTTGCTATTCTGAAGAGAGCTGCAATAAACAAGAGTAGATGGGTGTTCCCCTTTCCCTACAGCCTATCCAGCACTTGGTATCATTTGTTTTCTTGTCCTAGCCAGTCTTATTGGAATGAGATGATAACTTAAAGTGGTTTTAATTTGCATTGCAGAATTATTAGGGACTTTTTTTTTTCTTTTTTGGTTTACACTTTTTTGGTTATTTTTGAGTCAGAGTCTCCCTTTTAGTACCAGGTGTCCTGGAGCTCACTCTGTAGACCAAGCTGGCCTTGAACCCACAGAAATCCACCTATCTCTGCCTCCTGAGTGCTGGGATTAAAGGCGTGTGCCACCACACCCAGCTATTATGGATTTCTTGAACACTTCTCGCTCATCTCTAATTCCTCACTTGTGAAGTCTCTGTTCAGCTCTTTGCTGCATCTATTGAGTGGGTCATTTGTTTTCATTCAACTCTGGTTGAGTCATTTGTTTTTCAATTCAACGCGTTTGATATTTATATAGTCTGGGAATATCAATGCTTTGTCAATTGTCTTGGTGAAGTGTTTCCTCCCATTCTGGTTTTCTCTCACTCCTGTAATTGTGTCTTTTTTTTTTTTTTTTTTTTCTTTCTTTCGAGACAGGGTCTCCCTGTAGCCCCAGCGTCCTGGAACTCACTTTAGTCAGGCTGGCCTAGACTCACAAGATCCTTACCTCTGCCTCCCCAAGTGCTAGGATAAAGCCAGTGCCACATCCCCCAGCCTTATTTTTTTATTGTGTTCTTTTGATTTACAGAACTTTTGAGTTTAAGAGGATCCAATGTGTCAATGTCGACCTTAAGTATCTTTCAGCTGCTTTCTTGAATTAAGGAGTCTTTTCCTGTGCCTGATGCCTTGTAGTCTGCTTCCAACTTTTCTTCTATCACTTCAGATTGGGTTCACCATTGAGTCTTAAACCATCTGGGTGACTTGTTGTACAAGGGGGAAAAAAAAAGAGGTAGGGGTTAATTCATCTGTCTTCAATGGTGATCCAGTTTGCCCACACACTTGTGAATATGCTGTCTTCTCCTTTTGTCTTCGTGCCCCCTTGTCAAATGTGATGATGGCTGAAATTGTATGTGCTCAAGTTTGGATCTTAGTATTGTTCCATGATGGCAACATGTCTGGTTTTCTTACCAGTACCACGGCGTTTATGAGTATAGCCCCGGTAATATAGTTGTATTATGAAGACTGGTAAGTGATCCCCCCTGTATTGCTCTTTTCACTCAGTTTGTTTGGCTGTTCAGATCTTTTTTTTCCTAATAAACTTAGATACTCTTTTTCAACCGTGAAGAACCCTTGCGATTTTAATATAAATCTTATACAAGAGTTTTGGAGTTAGAATTGACATTTTCACTATATTATTTTCCCAATCCATGAGCTGGGAGGTTTTTCCATCTTCATGGTCTGTCTTCAATTTCTTCTTCAAGGGTTTTAACATAATTTTGCGTAGAGATCTTTGGTGTCTTTGGTTAGTTGTTTCTTAAGTTTTTGGTTGTTTTTATGATATTGTGAGTGAGAGAAGGTCGCCTGAATTCCTTCTTCTTGGTAGTGTTGAAAAAGAAAGGCTACTGATTTTCTATGTTAATTTATATCCTGCCACTTTACTGAAGCTATTAAAGTTTCTAGGATGTTTCTGGTGGAGTTTTTTAGCATCCCTTAAGTAAATATCATATCATCAGCAAAAAAGACAGCTTGACTTCCTCTTTTCCAATTAATACTCCTTTAGTCTCCTTTTCTTGCCTATTCTCTACAATTTTTCAAGCACTATATTGAAGAGGAGCGGTGACAGGGGCAGCCTTGCTGATTCCTACCTTTAAAGGAATGCTTCTGTCTTTCCCCATTTAGGATGATATTCGGCTGTTGTCTCTGTATGTGGCTTGACATGAGAATGAGCCCCAATCCAATTCCCTTCAGGATTTAAGCATGAAGGGATGCGGATTTTGTCAAAAGTCTTTTCGAGTCAATTGAAATAACCTGTGGTTTTTTTTCTTTCAGTACATTTAATTGCTTGATGATGTCTATATCATGTTTGTGGACCATCCCTGCATCTCTGGGTATGAACCAACTTGGCATGACGGAAGATCTTCTATGTGTGTTCTGTATGCAATTGCAGTATCCTGTTTAAACAGGATTAAATTTGCATCTCTGTTTTGCATATCAGAGATGGGGTCTGTATTCCCTTTTTTTGTTCTTTGCCTGGTTTTGGTAATTAGGTGATGCTGGCTTCATAGAAGGAAATTTTAGAAGCCCTCTTGTATCCTTCTAGACAATTTCAGTAATAATGGTTGTAAGTCTTTTGAAATTTTATAGAATTCTGCTGTGAAACCGTCTGGCCTGACTTTGTTAGTTGGGAGGTTTCTATTACATCTTCAATTCTTCATATATTATGGGTCTGTTTATAGCTGTCGATCTCTTCTTGGTTGAGCTTTGGTGATTCCCAGATTTCAGAATATTCATCCATTTCTTCTAGTGTTCAAACTTGTAGAGATATAGGTTTTTTTGAAGTTTCCTAGGAATTTACTGATCTTTCCCTTTCTGGTGATATTTTCCCTTTTATCATTAATGGATGCATGATTTGGAGTTTTCCTTTTTTCTTTTGTTAACTGCTAGAGGTCTGTTTATCCTTGTTATTCTTTCAAATGACAATTTTGGATTCAGTTATTTTTCTATTGTTTTCTTTGTTTCATTCAATTGATTTTCTTCTGATTTTTATTTCTTCCTTCTGTTCCATTTAGGAATCTGTTTTGCCTCTCAGTGCTTTTAGACTGCCAGTGGTTAGATTGTTCACTTGTGCTCTTTCTGTTTTCTAAGGAGCACCAGGGCTTTAGACTGTTTAAAGTATTCCCACTAGTTTTTTGTGTTGTTGTATTGATCATGTCATTCAGTTCCAGAGAATGCTTTATTTTTTTTATTTTTTTTATTTATGCTCTGGTATATTCAATACATCATTTTTCCAATTCAGTTCAGGTAATTATATCTCCTCTCCCTTCCCCCACCCCACCCCTACCCATCCCAGTATTCATGCATTTCTGCCTTAACATTCATCGCATCTTTCTGTTTTGTTCTCATTTTTTAAAACAAAATATAATATAAAGCATCTCAAAAAAATAAAAAACCAATTTGCGAGCAGTTGTCACCCAAACCCAACAAAGCCAATGGTCCCACCATCCGGCAGGGGCTTGTTTGTTCAATTCAAGTTGATCAAATGATTAGTGTCCAGAGTCTATACTGTATAGTAGTTTCACCTTTACCCAATCAAGCCCTTAATTCTACCACGCCCCTCTTCCACAATTTTTTTTTTTGAAAAGGGCACAGTGTGGAATGAGTAAGCAAAACGTCTTCTACTTTCTCTGGATGCTGTGTCTTGGTCTCTAGAATTGTCAATTCTGGCTGTTTTCTCTTCTGGGCTGCCAGCTTGTCCAGCTATATCCTTTCGATCCTACTAATGAAGCACATGCCAATAATATATAGTACTTAATGTATAATATATAGACCTTTCAAATCCTACTAATGAAGCACATGCAATTAAAATATATGTATTTAAACATACTAATTGTATGGTAGGTTACTTAGGTATAACACAGTATGTTTGGGTGGTATGTTAAACCATGAATACATTTCTTCTGTCTTAAGTATGATCAGGGTTCTTCGTGTGTTTTATAACTATCTCCAAACCATTAAGGATGTGTAAACTGTTGTGCATCAGCCATGTTATACCTACCAAGGAGAAGCTAATAGCCAATTAAATTGGGATATTATAAACATCATGCTGCCACTGCTGCACAGGATTTCCAGGCAGTTGAGGTGTAGCTTGGTGCTGAGGAGGAGTCTGCTGACTTCAAGGAGATCGCATATTTGCTTTATTGTTTAGTGGCCTTTGTAACACTCTGGCATTCCTAAGACCTCTGTATACTGCAAGTGCGGTTCCGTACATTTTCCCTATTGGTTTATACAGGTCTTTCAACAGCAGGGTCCTTATTGCCCTCTTCCTTGCAGATATCCCCAGTTTGGAGGCAAGTGTCCTTTACTCCTTTTGGGCTGATTCCTGCCATCCCTCTGGCCAATAATCCATTGTTGATGTCAGAGCTCCTGTAATAGATATATTTTGCTTAAGTGCGTAGCTTGAAGAGACTTTAGCATTATATTGTTGTCTGAATAGAAAATAATTCCTTTTCACATCCTATGTCAATTAGTCAATTAAAGAGCAGTTTACCCATTTTACAAGAGAATCCTCTATAACAGCTGGCTCCAATCTACAGATGAGAACCAGCTATCATCATCATTTTCTCCTTATTCTATGGGGGGGAGTTAAGAAAGTCTCTTGATTAAAACCTTTGCAGCACCTAAAAGATAAGCTTCGGTTAGGATTCATTAAAAATCTTGTTACAAGTAGGACCAATAAGGGGCCTGATGTCTGCAGCAAACAGAGGCATTTCTTCCCTTCAAATGCCAGAGGAGTCATCAATCCTTCTGACTGGCAATTTCTGGCTACATCCTACTCACTGACAAATCTGTCATTTTTCTTTCTCAGCTATTAAGTTGGATGATTTACTTCTGCCTGTGGAACATACAATCCTTTCCCATTAGTTAGTTTTAAGATTTGATTGCAAGGTTTTTTGACAAAATTTTTTTCATATTATTTCTATGTCTTTATCTCTTCCTTGACCCATTCATTAACCAAGGATGTGTTGTTTAGTCTCTCATATTCTTTAGATAGTAGGCTTATCCTGGTGTTGATAGTGAGCTTTATTGCATTGTGGTCTCACAGAATGCATGAAATTATTCAGTCTTTTGTATGTTGTAGATTTTTGTCCCAGTTGTGGTTGATTTTTGGAGAAATTCCATGGCTCTGAGTAGAAAGTGTTTCTCTGTTTTAGGTGGAATAATTTGAGATGACTGTTGAGCGTTCATTTGTGTTTCATATCACTCATTTTCAGATGTCTCTCTGGTTTATTCTTTTCCCATTGCTTGCCAAAGCAGTCAGGATATCATTCCCCTATCTATTGAGTGTTTTGGGTAATCTGTGTCTTGTCCTGAAGGAATTGTCTTTTATAATTTGGTGCACCCAGAGTTGGTGCCATTATATAATCATAATTGTAGAAATCTTCTTGGTGAATTTGTTTCTTATAATAAAGATGTAATGCCTTCTCTGCTCTGTCTATTTCTTTACGTTGAAGTCTAATTTTCCTGTATTAAAATAGCAACACAGCTGGCTTTCTTTTTGTTAGCCATTGTTTGAATATTTTTTTCCATCTCTTCACTTTAATGGTTCTTCCTTAGAGTTGAGGATAGATGTGTCTCTTGATGCAAAATGCGTTGTTTCTGTAATCCAATCTTCCAGTCTGTTTTGATCTGGTGAATTATCCATTGATATTATGGTTATGTGATAGGATATTGGAGTCAGCTTTTCAATTTCTGCCATTTTTAGCCCATGCATGTTTTTAGTTAGGTTTTCTTCTGATAGTTATTGCTTTTATCAATTTCTCTTTCTAGGTCCTGAGGATGGTTGATTCTTTTTCTGTCCTTTAATTGCTTCAAGAATTTTCTGAATGGTTGGCTTTCTGGATTCATGTATATCTTTGCTTGTTTATTCATGAAAGATATTTCTCTCTCACCGAACTATAATCAACATTTTTGCTGGGTATAGTAACCTTCGTTAGGCATCTATTGTCCTTTAACACTGGAATGCTTTGCTCCATGTTCTTCTGCTTTCATATCACTGAAAGTTCAGTTTGTAATTTCTGATAGGTTTCCCTCTATAGCGTCACTTGTTGTTTCTCTTTTGTGGCTTTAAGAATTTTGTCTTTGTTTGGTGTCTAGCTTTTTAACTATGATATAGCATGGAGAAGTTTCTCTTCACTGATCTTGTCTGTTTGGAGTTCTATGTTTTCTTGTTTTTGTATTGGGTTTGTCTTTTTTTAGTTGGGAGGATTTTTCTATCATTTCTGTTGTAAATCTGACATATCCATCTCCTGATATTTATTCCTTCCCTAAATTCAAATGATCGAGTTTAACATTTCATAGTGTCCCACAATTCCTGGTTGTTCCACTTTTGCGTATTTTTAAATTTTTCATAATCTTTACTTGAGGTTTTTTAGTTGTTCTTTGTTATCTTCCAGGTCTGACATTCTTTGTTCTGCTTCCTCCATTCTGCTTCTTTTTCCATTCCTTTCCTCTTGGAAGTCTTGGAACGAATTTGCCACCCGACCTAGCCATACCACTCCTAGGCATGTACCCTCAAGTCTCACCCCACCACAGAGATACATGCACAGCCATGTTTATTTCAGCTCTCTTCACAATAGCAAGGAGCTGGAACCAATCCAAATGCCCCTGGACTGAGGAGTGCAAAATGGAGTTCTATGCAGCAGTAAAGAAAGATGACATCATGAGCTTTGCAGGAAGATGGCTGGAGCTAGAAGACATCATGCTGAGTGAATAACACAGTCCCAGAAAAACAAATGCGGAATGATATCCCTCATCTGTGGATGCTAGTGCCAATTACCTAGTTGTAAGTATTTCTTGTGCACAGCCCCTTGCACTTTTGTCCAAGTAGTTGGGAGTGATGCATATTGGAAACAACAACAACAACAACAACAACAACAACAACAACAGAAAATACTGCATCAAAGAACTGACTGAAATAGTGAACTTCTGCTCCAAACAGTCAACTTCCACATGGAGAATTTTGAGAAAGACTGAGAAAGAGATGAAAAGCAGTTTGGCATAGTACATGAGCTCTGGTGGAGTGGGGGGATAGGGCGGGGGACATGGGTCTAGATTTGATAATCTTGTACAAAATGTATAAAAAAATAAAAAGCAAAAATAAATAAAAATAATTCATTTTTCTAACTTAAATGCTACCTCAATTACAAACTTTCATTCATTTTCAGAGTTCTGTTAAAAAAATGACATGTAATTGATTCTGCCTTCATTGCTTTTTTAAAAATATTTTTCAAAGGCTCATCCCTACTCCATCGAGTCTGCCAATCTTACTACCTATTCATTTCTTAAGCTATTCAGGATAAATTATGCTTAAATATGTTTATCAAAAGCTACACATTTAATTATGTTATTTATTTCTAGTGCTTCCTGAAAAAAAATTTAAATAGGAAAACACCAACTCTAAGATTTTGAATCTGGAAATTAAATTAGGAGGAGCAGGAAAAATGGCCCAGTAGTTAACAGCACTGGCTGCTCTTGCAGAAGATTTGGTTTGATTCCCAGCAACCACATGGCAGCTATTAGTGATCTGTAACTCTGGTTACAGGGAATATGACGCCTTCCTTTGACCACTGTGGGCATTGGACAACATGGGTGCACTTAAACACATGCAGGCAATAGATTCATACACATAAAATAAAAATAGCAAATAAATATTTTAAAAAGTCAAATCTGGAAAAACACTTGATGCGTAAGAATGTAAATTCAGTATTAAAATCTAAACAGAAAATTGAACTAAATATAAAAACAATAGTTGTTACAAGTACATGTAGCTTAAATGCTCCATGGAGTTTCAGAGAAAGTTTACTTTTTTATAAGCAACCTTCAATAATGTTGGAAGTATCCTACAAGTCAAATGCTAAATCATGCTTCAAAATCTAGTTGTTATATTTTCCTACATTTTTCCTAAATATATTTTAGTTCATATTTTGGCAATGTTGTCTGTATAAATATAGTTTGATATGCTTAGATCTTTAAATATACTGTTATAACTGAAAAAATCTTTTCTTAAAATGTTGTAACTCAATAAACAACAAATATTATTCTTGAGTGCTTTCCCATAAGATGAAGCAGAAATAAAATGTTTATATTGATGAAGGTATTTAAAGATCATGGTTGCCCCATGATGTCTTCTGTCTCCTGGTTGAATGAGTAGGGCTTTCATTAACACACAAATGGCAGATTGCAACTCTGGAAAATCTCTTTTTGGAATTCTAGTTATTCTAAAAATGAACACTGCTGATTGGCTTCTATGTAAATTCTCCAACATTTGCTATTCTATTTTGATAGCTGAATACATCGGAGGACTAGGAAATCGCATCATCAGTGTAGGTAAAGAATTCATTTGGCAAAGAGAGAGCCTGAAGATTATCCTTTTTATGTAACAAGTGCACAAAAAGAACTGCAGTGTGTGTAACTAGCAAGATAACCACTCAGTGATATGAGCATTGAAGCATATTTGATAATGGGGTTTTTATTTTGGTTCCAAACAAATCCTACATCACCATTGCACTCTTAAACCCAAAGCATGGCTATTATAAGGAATGTGGAATGAGGAAACTTTCAGGGTTGCCAGGATACCATTGTATGGAGCTGACCAGGATAGCTGACGGTACTTGGTTGAGCTCCTAGCTGGCTGCAGTGGAAATCTTACTCATGCTGAATATTCTTTAGGTTCCATAATAGTGAGATAATAAATCTTGCTCATCACTGTGTTGTATTAACTGTATTTTGCCAAAAGCTGAACTCTGTTGTTATATCACCTACTACAGAAAAGCCAGATGAATTATTAATCAGTTTTCTTTTTTCCTTTTTGTTTAAAAAGTAATATACTATCAAATAGCCACTTTGTTTCAAATACATTGCAACATGTAGCAACATATTTGGGGGTAGAAGTCCATCTGTTTTATTAATATTGTTCATGAAATGTGTGAGGGTATAGATATTATACTAAATTAATTTCTATCTTGTTTCCATTTATTTTAAAAATATTTTATTTATTATTTCTTTTTATGTGTTGGAGTGTATTTTTTGCATGGATGTAAATATTCTAATGTCATGCAATACCCACAGAGGTCAGGAGAGGGCATCAGATCCCCTAGAAATTGGAGTTATGGATGCTTGCCACAAGGGTGGTGGGATTGGAAACCCCCTCTCTCCTCCCCAAATCCCTCCCCCAGTCCTTTGCAAGAGCAGACAATGCTCTTAACAGCTGAGCTAATTCTCCAGCCTTGCCTGCAATCTTTGTATATTTCTAAAGACAAAACTAAATACAATCAATTGCTGCCTTGCCTACACAGCAATGACAGACTGTCACATGAAACTGAGAGCCAACCATACCCTTTCTCCTGTAGGTTGCTTTTGTTAGTCACAGGAATAGGAGAAGAAACTAAGACCTGTGGATTGTCTATCATTTGGTTGAGGGTCAGTTCTAAACTTTGGGTTTGAGGTATGAGATCTGTTAGGAATCATCCCCTTCATGAGTATCAGAGAGTCACACGTGAGCATGCTGTTTAAGTGTGATCTGATCATGGGTAGAAAAACACTTTCCTAAAGTGACAAATCTTTCTTTTGTTGTTATTGTTCAATCACCTCCAAAGAAAGTCACAATCTACTTATATAGATAGAAATTGAAAAAAAAATGAGAATTACATAATATGATATATTTGAGGTAAGTAAATATTCAGAACATGAATTCAGTAGTGACTCAAGTTATAACTTGGAAAAGTATCTGAGTCCATATTGTATGAAACTATTTTAGCCAATTTTCCAGACATCGAGAGTCTGTTCAGCAGGTGAGAGCTTAGAGAAAGTTAAACATTGGTTTATATCTTGCTTCTAAATGCACAAAAGTTATAAATGAATTTTGGACTTCAAGACTTACCATGCTATATCAATTAGCAGTACAATCTGGTCTTTTTTCCTAAATATATTTGAAGCCATAACTTTTCCCATTGCTACCGACATCTTATTCTAAGAAGCCATAAACATTCACCTTCTATGACCTAAGTCCCTATGTTAGATATATTATTTATAATTTTTATTCCTTGACAAAATTAATCTTACAAAGAAAGCATTTGCTCGTGGTTTCACAAATTTCATTGTCTCCTGACATGGAAGGCATGGCAAAGCAGAGCAGATCTCACCATGTTGAAAAGCAAGCAGAAAGAGACAGGAAATCCCTGTGCAGGTTGAATTCTTCCTTCCTCTTTTATTCTACCTATGGGGGAAGTCTTCCACTGTTCTCTCAGAAACTTCATTATAAAGTACCCAGATGTGTTTTACTAATCAAATTGCTTCTCCATCCAGTCAAGTTGGCCTTCAGTATTAGCCATTATAGTCTCCTTATCAACTTGACCCTCTATCCCAAACATATTCTTACAGTACATGAGGTTATAATTATGCTCAGTTTGATATAACTATCTTGTGTCTGCAACTCTGAAATTTAGTAATCCTTTACCTAAAGTTCCATAGGTTACAAAGTTTGATGCTAATATCTGTTCTGAGCCTCAAGACAAACTTTTATCCTTGAGCCGTGTAAAACCAAATAGAAGCATTCATACTTCTCCACCCAGAGTCAAAGTATATCTCCGATTATAATCTGTATTGCTATTTTTGTTTATTGAGACAGTCTCACACTGTAGCCCAGGGTGGCCTGGAGCTCCCTACCTAGGACAGCCTGGTATAAACTCTTGGTGGTTATGCTACTTAGATGTCAGTACTGGGATTACAGTAGTGAGCTGCCACTCCCATCTCTCCCTTTTCAATTTTAACCAAGATAATGCTTTCCTCTCCTCATGCCTGTTGGACTAACTACTGTATTTCATCTTTCTAAGTCCAATTAAGAACTGCCTCTTACTCTTTAGATCTCAATTCAAATGTCATCTTCTCAAAAGAATCCTGTTTTTGAAAAGGCAACACTTTGATGTGTGTATAACACCATGTCTATTTTTCTTTGTCATTTTTACAAGTTCAGATTAATGAATCTTAATGGCTTACATGTTCCTGTTACAAAATTGTATCATCTATTAGTATGATCATCAAATTTATGACACTTAATCAATGTCACTAAAACTGTTTTATTTTACTTTACATAATGGTTCCCAATCCCTCCCATACTCCAATGCCATATCAGAACTCATCCATTACAAAAATCCAAGCTAAGTCCTATCCAGCCAGGCTCATAGACAAAGATGTCCTGTGCAAACGCATCCACTGAAGTCTAGTCAGCACATCTATAAATCTTAGGAAAGGCATACTCTTCCTTACCCAGCATTAATTAGTCTCCTGTACTTCTCAGTCCAAAGCCAGTTCCCCACCAGTTTCACTTGGTCCACTCTGAGACCTTGCCTTATGTCAACAAATACAAGATCACATGTGAAATAGAGATCAAATGAGAGCTTCTATTCTTTTTTTTTTTTTTTTTGGTCTTTTTGAGACAGGGTCTCCCTCTAGCCCCAGCTGTCTTGGAACTCACTCTGTAGACCAGGCTGGCCTTGAACTCACAAAGATCCGCTTTCCTCTGCCTCCCGAGTGCTCTTCTATTCTTACATAATATTTCCAACTTTCTTCATAGTCTTTCACATGTAGATGCTAATAAGACATCTTGAAATTTTTATTAGTGATAAATGAGTAAGGGAAAGAAATCAAATGTTAAACAGTAACACTGCAGGTCATAAAAGTTATTATATTCACATTGAAAATGAGGCAGAGGGATTGTTGACTGTCTTTTATATCCTTCCAACTTTCCTCCTCTTCCTCTTCTTCCTCCTGCTCCCTTTCTTCCTGCTGTTCCTCATCTTCTCACAGCCTGTGTAGTGTAAAAAGCTATATGCAAATGGTTGCATAAGATTGCCATTTGTAGTGAGAGCCTGGTTCTCAGAGATGGGTCATTATTAAGAGAGAAATTATAATGTTTTTATAAGCTGAGACATGCCATTAATCTCAACACTCAAAAGACAGAGAAAGGAGGATCTCCAGCCTTATCTGTATCACAAATTCCAGGTCAGATGGGGCTACAGAAAAATCCTCTCTCCAAAGACCAAAAAAAATTTGAAAAATTTACAGGGGAATTTTGGTAATAAATTTATCACAGATTTTTAAATGGAAGCGGGTTGAGCACTTTAAAGACATGCATGGATACAGAAGAACACAAGTTATAACATGCAAGAATACTATGATGCTTAAATATGCTTGAAATTTTCAGTTAAAACCATAATCCTTAGCAGATATAAATGTCTGCATCAAATATTAAGGTAATTAATAACCCAAAAGATAGTTAAATGTAAATATTACACCCATTCACCATTTGTTGTAGGAAGGTCACTGATCCTTAGAGCACCAAGTTGTGTTTGTAATTTGAGAAAAATAATCCCTCAAAATTCAGCCCCAACTCCCAACCACCATTTGAAGTTTGAGAGTCCACCTAGACTCCAGCTCCCCACCCATCCTGAGCCCAAGCCGACTCCGGTCTGCACATCTTCCTTATTCATACAACAGGCAAGGCCACCATAGCAGGCCAGCTTAGTAGACCCCTTCTCCTGAATTTCATAAAACAAGCATTGCTATACATAAAGCACAGGTTAATCACGCATAATAATAGTCAGCGATTCCAATACCCCACTTTCACCATGAGAGCAGCCAATTAAAACAATAGAGAAACTTTGGGGTCAAACCATACCATAAATCAAGTTGACCTGACAGATATCCATAGAATATCCAACCCAAACATTACAGAATGCACATTATTTTCAGAAACCCATGGAACTTTCTCTAAAATATTTCAAACAGTAGGGTGCAAGGTAAAATTAAAAATAGAGAGAAATTAAGATAAACCATTTTATTCTACCACAATAGAACAAATTAACAGCAAGATAAATTATAGAAAACATACAAAGTCATTAAAGAAATAAAGGAATTTTTTTAATCCTCAAATCAATTGAAAATGAAGACACAATGTAACAAAACTTATGGCATACAATGAAGGCAGTCCTAAGAAGAATGGGAGGAAAGCTTCACAGCAGATACATCTGACAAAGCATTAATTTCCAGAGTATACAAACTACTCATAAAACAAAGAAGAAAGAAAACAAATGAATCACTCAGAAGATGGTGCAAAGATCTGAACAGAGACTTCACAGAGGAGGAATTAGAGATGGCTGAGAAACACCTTAAGAAGTGTTCAAAATCACTAATAATTAAGGAAATGCAAATTAAAACCACCTTAAGATACCATCTTACTCCAGTAAGACTGGCTAGGAACAAGAAAACAAATGATGCCAAGTGTTGGAGAGGGTGTGGGGAAAGGGGAACACTCATCCATTGCTGGTGGGAATGTAAACTTGTGCAGCCACTATGGAAAACAGTGTGGAGAACCCTTAGAAGACTCCAAATGAGCCTGCCATTTGACCCATTCATACCACTCCTGGGTATATACCCACAAGACTCATCTCACTGCAGAGATACATGCACATCTATATTTATTGCCACTCTGTTCACAATAGCAAAAAACTGGAATCAACCCAAATGCCCCTCAACTGTCGAGTGGATAGAGAAAATGTGGTACATGTACACAATGGAATTCTATGCAGCGGTAAAGAAAGACAACATCATGAGCTTTGCAGGTAAATGGATGGAGCTAGAAGACATCATGTTAAGTGAAGTAACACAGTCCCAGAAAAACAAACGACAAATGGTATCTCTCATATGTGGATTTTAGTACCAATAACCCAGTTATAAATATTTCTTGTGGAGAGGGATGCATATTAAAAGAACAACAAAAGAAATATTGCATCAGAAAACTGACTGAAATGGTGACTTGGGAAGGGTGGGAGGGGCGGGAGAGGGATACGGGTGTATATTCGATT
>VZQC01001957.1:47072-57741 GCA_009823505.1 Rhizomys pruinosus | reverse complement strand
AAGGATTCTTGTACTCACAAATTATCACTTATTATTAAAAAAATGAAAACAAAACAAAACAAAAAAAAACAGAGAAAGATGCAGAAAATTTACAGCAGAATGCATGAGCTGGGATGGGTAGGGGTGGGGTGTGGGGAAGGGAAAGGGATATATGCCTGAACTGAATTGGAAAATGATGTATGAAATACAGAAAGCATCAATAAAAAAATAAAATAAAAATAAAAATCATAGTGAGGGGCTGGAGAGATGGCCTAGCGGATAAGAGCACCGACCACTCTTGAAGAGGACCCGTGTTTGATCCCCAGCACCCACATGGCAGCTGAGAACCATCTTTAACTCCAGTTCCAGGGGAATCCAACACCCACTTCTGACCTCTGTGCCATTGCACGACATGGGAGCACAAACCTACATCCAGACAGTACATTCATACGCATACAAAAATAAATTAAAAATTAAAAAAACAAAGTGATCTCACATAAACAATTTAATAATGGTCTGAAGACATTCTAAAAACAAGAACAAACTAAAAGCAGTTTATAAGCTAATTAACTAGAGACAAAAACTGTAATACAATTAATCAGTAAAACAAAAATTTGCTTCTTTGGAGAAGATAAACAAATTTGACAAACCCTTATCCAATTTAACCATAGTAAAGAGAAAAGATTCAATTACAAAAATTAGACATGTAAAGTGAGATAATACATTGGATAAAAATGAAATCCAGAAAATCAAGGGAATACACCTTAAAATTTTGTATTCTAATAACCAGAAAAATTTAGAAGAAAAAGGATGGATTTCTTGATTCATAACATCTACAAAAATTAAACTAAGATGAAATAAGTAATTTCAACAGACCAGTAGCAAGTAATGAGACTGAAATCGTAATTTTAAAATCTCTAAACTCGAAAAAGCCCATGTCCAAATGGATTCACCGAATAATTTTATCAGGCATAAAAAGAAATAGTTCCCATTCTTCTAAACTTATTTCAATAAAAAAGTCATAAATTCTTCAAGACTCAATTTTATAGAGCCAGTAACATCCTAATTCCTAAAACAAAGACAACAACAACAAAAAAAGAAAAATACAGACCAATAAACATAGCCGCAAAATATCTCAGAGTTTAAGACATCATCAAAAAGATCATTCACTTATGATCAAATTGGCTTCATTCCAGACAAGCAGATATGTTTCAACATACATAAATAATGCAGTTTATCACACAAAAAGTTTTGAAGATGGAAATTATCTGATGTCAATAGATACAGAAAACATCTTTGACAAAATCCAATACTTCTTAATGATAAAAGTCCTGGTAGATGTGAGATATTGCACTTAAGAAATGCTACACATGGGCTACAGAGATGGTTCATTGATTAAGAGCACTGGATACTCTTTCAGAGGTACATTTTCCACATGGCAGCTAAGAATTGTCTACAACTCCAGTTCTAGGGGACCCCACACCTGACCTCTGCAGGCATTGTAGGACATGGGCGTATTTTCATACATTCAGGTAATATGCTCATACACATGAAATGAAAATAAAAGTTAATATATATTTCAAAAAGTAATGCTATACATGATAAATCTGAAGATAGTGTGAAGGTATTTATAGATACTAGTAAAGGTAAAAGCATGGGGCCTATGCAAAGATATCAGCAGAGCTAAAATTTCTGAATAAGGGGCTGGAGAGATGGCCTAGCGGTTAAGAGCACTGACCGCTCTTGCAGAGGACCTGGGTTCGATCCCCAGCACCCACATGGCGACTGAGAACCATCTGTAACTCCAATTCCAGGAGAACTCCAGTTCCAGGGGAATACTAGACCCTCTTCTGACCTCCGCAGCATTGCACGACACCAGTGCACAAACCTACATGCAGACAGAACATTCAGACACATAAAAAATAAATAAATAAAAATTAAAAAATAAAAATTAAAAAATAAAATTTCTGAATAAGGTTCCAGTTGCTCAGGAAATAAATCCAACAATTGATAAGCTGGATCTTATGAAATTAAACAACTTCTATATTGCAAAGGGAAATGCTAATCAAAAGAAGCATACTACAAAGTTGGAGAAAAGATTTGCCAGTTATACACCTGACTGAAATTACACCTAGAATATATAAAGACCTTTAAAAATGAAATTCCAAGAGAACAAATAACTCAATTAAAATGGTTTATTGAATCAAACAGAGAGTACTGAAAAGAAAACAAATAGCTAATTAATACTTCAGAGGGTGTTCACCATCCTGCACCATCAGAAAATACACGTTAAACTACTTTGAAAATTATATTACTTCAATAGGAATGGATATTATCAAGAAAATGAATGAAAATAGATGCCAGCAAGCATGTGAGGAAAGGAAATCCTCATTCATTGTTGGAAGCAGTGTTAACAGAGTTACCTGTAATTCTATGCTCACTGTGGTTCTTTTCAAAATATTGAGGAAATGAATATAGTCTAGATGCCCATTCATGGATAAATGGATAATGAAATATACTGCATATATGCAATGCACTTTTACTTCATGGTAAACAAGAAAGAAATTGGGACATTTGTAAGAAAATGGATGAATCTAGAAAAGATTATACTGAAGTAACCCAGGCCCAGAAAAACAAACACCCCATGCTCTCCCTTAAATGTGAAGCCGTGCTATAAATGTTTAGTCTGTTCAACTTTGAGTGATAATAAAGGCCAAAAAGATAAGGTTTTAAAATAAATATAATAAGAAAAAAAGAGAGGAGGTATCCTCCATTTACTGATAATACTCCCCAGAGAAGCCATGGATTTTTAAAAATTCCAATGCCAAAATGTGGAATATTTCCACATGAATTATTTATCAGAGAATCACCAAAGGTCCTCAAAACAATACAGGATACTACCATTACTCTTGTTATTGGTAGCTTGTCAGAACTTTATGGTAAGACCACCATTGCTAAAAGACATAGAGAAATCATGTTAGGATTGAGCTTGAGGAGTCTACAGATGACCTTTCACAGTGTGCCAGAAGGTCCAATGCAGCCTACTAGGTGGGAGAATTCATTAGCAGTGTTGCTCAGCTGTAAATCCTGAGAGCTCCAATAATGATTTGATAGACAAGATATTCCCTCTAAAGAAATAGTGTCATAACTGGGACAAATAACCACTTTCTGATTGACTTTGAAGCCTGCTCCATGGGAAGAATCACATGCATAGTTCCATAAATCTGGTCATGATTCTGTGCTTGGGACCTAGAGTGAAACCTACTACAATTAGTTTGCTAAATATCCATGTTGCCAAACTGCCTTCTAAGTACTCATGTTTATTCCTATAGATTGGTTCTGCTTGTTTGCTCAGTCTTTATGAGAGAAGTTTTTAATGCACAGTGTGGCTATTAATATAGAAAATGACAACTGGCCAAAGTGCAGAGACTAAGTGATGGTGGCATGCTAGACCCTAAATGGGATGCATATATCATCCTTTCCAATTCTGAGGTAGCATCCAAGAAGAGGAGGCAGAAAGAGTGTTAAAGCCAAAGCAAGGGTAAATGCAAGTCACAGTGGTGTTACCCTTGCTGCAGTGAATAACTAACCTCTTACTCACTCCTGGGTATTAAACTGTAATTAAATTCAGGGTTTACACAGAAAAAGAATATTAGGAGCAAGTGTTTCAGCAGTAGAAAGAAAGAATAAGAAGGAAACGGTGGGTGAAAATGATTAAAATTCACTATAAAAATAGATGAAACTGTCTAACAATAATTTTAAAGAGATTACAAAACAAATGTCTTGTGTTTGGTTATAACTGCCCTGTTTTATTTGAGTGTTCAGTGTGTCTGCTTTTATGCCAGTTCAGCCTGGGTTGTATTGCTATACCCTAGTGTAGACTTTGAGATCAGGCAGTGTGATGTCACTGACCTTCCTCTTCTGCTCATCGTTCCCTTGGCTCTTGACTTTTGTGGGTCTACTTAAATTACAGGATTAGGTTTTGTCTTTCTGTGAGAAATTTTATTGCAATTTTTTTAATTTATTTTTTTATTGATGCTTTGTGTATTTCATACATCATTTTCCAATTCAGTTCAGGCCTATATCCCCTTCCCTTCCCCCAACCCCACCCCTACCCATCCCAGATCATGCATTCTGCCGTAAGTTTTCTGCATCTTTCTCTGCTTTTTGGTTTTGTTTTGTTTTCATTTTTTTAACAATAAGTGATAATTTGTGAGTACAAGCATCCTTCATGTAAAACCAATTTGCAAGCAGTTGTGCCCAAACCCACACAGCTCATGGGTCCCACCATCCAGCAGGGGGGGCTTGTATGTTCAATCAAGTTGATCAAATGAGTGTCCAGTCTATATTGTTGTAGTTTCACCATTCACCCCAATCNCTCTCTGGAGCTGTTGTCTTGGACTCTGGTCAATTCTGGCTGTTTCCTTTCATGGGCTGACAGTTTGTCCAGGAATAACCTTTCAATCCTACTAATGAAGCACAAGCAATTAGATATATAGGTATTTAAACAGTACTAAATATTTTGGTAGGTTACTTTGGTATAGACACAGATGTTTGGATGGTGTGCTAATCCATAAATTATGTTTTTTCTGTAAAAGATGACTAGGTCTTTCTGTGGCTTATAACATCTCCTAACCACTAGAGGATGTAACAGCTTGTGGCATCAGCCGTGAGTTATTCCTCCAAGGAGAGAGCTAATAGCCAACTAAATTTGGGATATACAGACATATGGCTGCAACTGCTGCACAGTATTTCCAGGCAGGTGAGGTGTAGCTGATACTGATGGAAGAGTCTTGCTTGACTCAAGGAGACCTATATTTGCTTTATTGGTTTAGTGGCCTTTGGTAACATTCTCTGGTATTCCAGAGACCAACTGTACAAGTGTAGTCTCAATACATCTTTCCCATGCTTACATCAGGTCTTCTACAGCAGGGCCTTACTGCCTCTCTTCTAGCAGGTATCCCAGTTTGCAGGCAAGAAGCCTTTACCTTTGGGGGGGGGGCTTGGATCCCCTGGCCAACATCTCCTTGGCAGAATAACCCATTGCTGATATCAGAGCTCTCCTGTATTAATTTATTTTGCTTAAATGCACAGCTAACAAGATTTCTTAATCAAATCTAAACCCACTTCCCCTTCCTCATATCCCATCCCATCCCGCCAGAGTTCTTGCATTCCACTGCATGCGACTTTCATCTTTTTCTCAATCTTTTTTTTTTTAATTTTTGGGTGCAGAAGTTTACTGTTTTGGAAAGAAGTTTACCTTTTCAGTCAGTTCTTTGATCCAGTATTTTTTTTTTTTTGAGCTGAGCCCTGTCTTAACAAGCCAGATTTATATTGATAGAGTGATTGTCTACACAGGATTTTTCAGGCAGCAGAGGCATGAAGCCATGGGACCTCCACTTCCCTGGAAAACTTTTTTCAGGCAGCTGCAATGAGGTTTCACTGAAAGATAGCACTGAATAGGACGGACGCCTCTCCCTCTAATAGCCACACTCCCTCTAATAGCCACACTCCCTTTAATAATAGCCACACTCCCTCTAGTAATAGCCACACTCCCTCTAATAGCCACACTCTGTCTAATAGCCACACTCCCTCTAATAAAAGCCACACTCCCTCTAGTAATAGCCACACTCCGTCTAATAGCCACACTCCCTCTAATAGCCACACTCCCTCTAATAGCCACACTCCCTCTAATAGCCACACTCTCTCTAATAGCCACACTCCTCCTTCTAATAGCCACACTTCCTCTAATAACTACACTCCCTCTAATAGTCACACTCCTCCCTGTAATAGCCACACTACCTCTAATAGCCACACTCCCTCTAATAGCCATGCTCCCTCTAATAGCCATACTCCCTCTAATAGCCACACTCCCTCTAACAGCCCATGTAGACCTCCTGTTCCCTGGGACATCATGGGGAAGGCCCGTTTGCTGTCACTTTGCTGGGTGGGCAGGGTCTGGATGCTGGCTCTGTCATTTCTAACCTCACACTAGAATGCAGAGGCTCCACCGTCCCACCTTGCTGCTATGACCATTTAACTCCCAGCATTGCAGTGTCGATTATTCCTCAGGAAACAACTAAAGCTTTCTTTAATTCCTTTCTTTATTGTTAAAAATATTTATTATTTTATTATCTGTATGAGTGTATTGTTTGCATGTGTGTGAGTGCACCCATATTGTGCAATGGCCACAGAGGTCAGGAGAAGGCATTGGATCCTTTGGACCTGGAATATTGTATGGTTGTCAGATGCCATGTATTTGCTGGGAATCAAACTGTGTCCTCTCCAAGGGCAGTCAGTATTCCTAACCACTGAGCCATTTCTCCAGCCCCTGATTAGCTCTTTTAATGACATCAATTTATTTCAGCTCATATAATAAATTTGTGTTAAACGCTTCAAAGTATTGGTTTTTGTATGTCAAAATCTTTTAACTTATTTTTCTTCAGTATTTGAGTCTATGATGGTTTCAAGAGCTTTATTTGGAATTCAAGTGCTGAAGCTTGCTTTCCATATCTGTAAATCTGTCCTATAAAATCTTAATTACTTGGAGTATATGGATTTGGGATTGGTAGTTGGTAACAGAGGACAAAGGAATGCCAAGAAACAAAGAACAGAAATATGTTTTAGCAAGGTATCTTGCTATTCTTAGAAATAATGAAAACAAGGAATTCTGTAGCAGTAACCGAGCAAAATCCATAGGTATTCTGATTAGCATGGATAATTGGGATAAACTGCCTATAATTTCTGAAATAATCATTTGATTTTCTTAAAATTCATTTTTGTATATTTAACTGACACTGATTTATTATGAATCACCCTTATGTCTAACCTTTCATGGGTAAGTGCAATTCCTATATGATTAAAAATACTGCTTTTGAGCTGACATATCAGTGCTGCCTCATTACATATGAAAGCTTCAGATAAAAGAATATCATAAAAATTAATGTAATTATTGAATGATAGCAAATCTAATTATTACTTCAAGGTAACTGAGACTCTATAAGATTATTTTTAATGTTTCAATTATAACATTTGAAAACCTAACATTTGGAAAACGAAATACAAACAATATTCTTTCTTAAATTTTTATTTTATTTATTTACTTATTTTTATGTGTATGGGTGTACTGTTTGCATGTAGTTTGGTGCACCTGTGTCATGCAATGCTGCAGAGTTCAGAAGAGGGCATCAGATTCCCCTGAACTGGAGTAAAAGACGGTTCTTAGCCGCCATGTGGGTGCCCGGAATCAAATCCAGGTCTTCTACAAGAGCAGTCGGTGCTCTTAACCACTGAGCCATCTCTCCAGCCCCATATTCTTGTTACAAAAATATAAGTATATACCTACAAGCATATATTTGTGTATATAAATTTATATATTAAAGTTCACTGCATATATATATATATATATATATATATATCACTCAGGTTTCTCTTTTCACCAAAAGTCACCTTTTCAGTAAAACCTCAACTCAAACTGTTTGAATACTCAGCCTCTTGAGCTGACTAACTAGGATTTTGTCTCCAGGTTTGTAGGGAAGCTGTATTGGGGTAATTTCACTAGAGAATACCACCCAGACACAAAATGATGCCAATGGAAAGTCTTTAGTCAGCTGACAACTATACACTGGACATTCAGTTGAGGGTGTGTAGCATAGAGTTATAGTTTGGAGGAGTTTTATATAGAAAAAACACATCCAGGGGTGGAAAGTCCCTCTAAAAATTTCTATTCTCTAAAACCAAGTCAAGCATAAAGTACAGAAGCCATGAATTCAAGTTAGTGGAATAAGTTTCCAAGCAACCACGGACACACTGATGTGTTCTCAACTTCTACCCTGGTTCAGCTGTCTGTTACCATATTTTGAGTTAATTTTTAACTACTTCACTAGTCCAGCAGACTAGCTCATAGTATGGTGTAACTATGAGCAATCTTGAGGGGCCTCACCCAAAATCCATGTGAGAAACTCATGATGGGAAGAATGAAATCTTTTCTACCTCAAAATGGCAGAATTGTGGCTGATTTCTGCATTGCTTTTGGGTCTCTTACAATCAATCTCCTTTCCAACACAGTATGTACAAAGTGCAAACACAAAGTTTTCACAAATAAATACTATTAACATGTTGAAATAAATTCATTTACTTTTGTCCATATGCCCTGGTACATAGTCATGTTTTTCCAGTTAATGAGTCTACTAGAGTATAGTTGCATCTAAGTTGGAGCTATTATGTAGTGATTTTGAGCTTTGCTTTATCTACTTTTTAGTAGTGTGGGAAACTTTATTGAGTTCTCAAAGAACTAGAGCAACTCTTCAAAGTAAAACTAAATATTTAAGCAAAGGGGGATACATAGATTGGGCACTGTGCAAGGTTTGGAGATTGTTAGAAATCTCTGCAGGCACAAACCCCAGATAAAAGACAGGCACACCAGGCTTAAGGTCACTACAGAACATATTTACTTCAGGAATTGTCAGGACTTGCACACCTGTTGGCATGTGGCAAGTAGCAAAGATGGTGACTGGGGCACAATTTTTAAACCCAAGGTTGGGCCTTGGGTAAAGGGGAAGAAGTCATAAGACTGACAGCTTCTAGAGGAAGTGGACACCTGTTTGCCCCTTGGGATTCTGGGAGAGTCACACCTAACACTCCAGCCTTTTGATTATGATAAGGAAAGGGGTGTTATTCTCTTTTCTGTATCTGCTTCAGAGTTGAGGGGTCATGGGGAGGCGAAGTCTCAGGGGAAGGGTTGTCAGCCTCAGGGTTAGATTCTTGTCTCCATCCAGCTGCTCTTGTGCCTGATGTTTTGGTACAGATTGATACTGGCCAGTAGATAGTAAACAATTTCTCTTCAACTGAAAAGACAAGCTGGTTAAGTCTTACAGGAGTGTACCAGTGCACAGACTTCCAGTACCAACAGGGGGCCTACCTAGTGAATGCATTAGCCATTGGGGGATCCCTATCTAGAGTCTCTAGAGTCTCCAGAGGAAGAGAGAACCTGTACTCTATTCTGAGGAATTGGAAAAAAAAAGTTTTAGTACACAGGACTCCAGAATTAGAGCCAGCCTAACCATGACCCATCTCTGAGTTATTTTCTAGCATGGCAGAGAAAGTCTCTCCCCTATCTCTGAGTTATATTCTAGCATGGCCCAGAAGATCTGTCACCTATCTCTGAGGTATTTTCTAGCATGGCACAGTAGATCTCTCACCTATCTCTCTGGTAATAAGGTATAAGTTATTTTTATTATTATTTTTTTAATTTTATTTATTATTTTTTATGTGTATGAATGTACTGTCTGCATGTAGGTTAGTGCACCTATATCTTGCAATGCTGCGGAGGTCAGAAGAGGGTGTCAGATTCCCCTGGAACTGGAGTCAAACACAGTTATTAGCTGCTATGTGGGTGCTAGGAATCGAACCCAGGTCCTCTGCAAGAGCAGTCGGTGCTCTTAACTGCTGAGTCATCTCTCCAGCCCCTATTTTTTCTTTTGATTATAGTTTTTGTTGGGGTGTTTAAAACAATACAGTTAGCTCAGATAAATCAATTTAGTTTTGGTGTTAAGGTCAGTTGAGGTTCTGGTCCTTAGAGGTCACTCAGGCCTTGCACCTGGTGCCTGTTACCTGTTCCATCTATGTAAGGGCAAAATAAGGCCTTGATTGACTGGGATGTCCCTTTGAATCATGAGGAGCTTCTCTATATTGACTTTCCTCCTTTGACTGGACCTTGGCTAGATGGAGTCCCTTAAGTGAATCTACAAGACCTCCCTGGCCAGGGAGGTAACTCACTGCCACAGGACATGTAGAGAGGCACCCATGCAGACCCTAGGACTTAAGGTGACCTTAGAGGGCAAGGGCCAAAAGGTTGTCCCTTTAAATCTCTTTGGTGAAATCAGATGGGAACTTTAAGTATGGTTGTTAAACCTCCAAGAGGGTCAGTTGACCCTTTAATTACTATATAACACATTAATAAAGCTTGAACATTGATTTAACCATTCTTAATAAATTCTTAATTGCTGTGACAAAGCACCCTGCCTAATAGTAAAAGCTCGTGGCAGAAGCCTGGAGGTTGAAACTGCACGCAGCACAGGCTAGGAAGGAATGCTGTTTTCTGGCTTGTTCTGCTGGCCCATGTTCAGCCTATTGTTTTATATGATATAAAATATCTGCCCAAGGATGGCATTGCCCACAATGGGCTACGTTTTCCCACATCTTTTTAAAATTAGGAAGCTATCTTTCAGATACAGGCACAGGCCAGTCCAATGAAGGCAACTATTGAGGTTTCTTAGCCCAGTTGTGTCGAGTTGACCTTAAAAGAATCCAGTAAAGCACACAGTTTGTTCTTTAAGGTCTAAAAAGGCCATTTAGGTACTCAAAGCAGAATGGATTTAAACCATGAAAGGACAGAATTTAACAGAGCCCAGAAAAAAAACCCAGAATAATAAAGAGGCTGAAACAATACCTACTAGGACTATCTCAAATGAAGGGCATGTCACCATAAAGAGAGCCTTCCATTTGACCCAGTCATACCACTCCTGGGTATATACCCACAAGACACAACTTACTGCAAAGATACATGCACAGCTATGTTTATTGCAGCTCTGTTCACAATAGCAAAAAGCTGGAACCAGCCCAGGTGCCCCTCAACTGACGAGTGGATAGAGAAAATGTGGTACATGTATACAATGGAGTTCTATGCAGC
>VZQC01001957.1:0-47005 GCA_009823505.1 Rhizomys pruinosus | reverse complement strand
TATATATATATATATGTATATATATATATTCATTTCACCTGAGACTATTACACAGAGTACAGTACAAGCCAAAGGGGGTGGACTTAAAATTTTGGTTTCAATAATAATTTTTATAATAATAATAATAGCAATGAATCTCTTAATATCACAATAATTATCTCAGATACGATATTCAAAATTATAACATTTAATATTGCCCACAGGTTGTAAATTACTGAGAATCTCCAGGTGCGGAACAAAATTTTCTTTTATAGCTATAAGTACATTATAGAATTCTTAAAAGTAAACAGTACTTCATACATACACTCATACCTAAGGTTCTAATACTTAATTTTGGTGATGGCAGTTTACAAAGTTTGTACTGAGCAGAGACACATACATTACTGTCATACACAGACATAAATGGTTTCATTTGAAGAAAACACCTTATATTGTCTGATAGATTCTTTTTTTAATACTTTTTTGATGGTTTCCATATTTCATACATTGTCTTTCAGTCCAATATAGACACATTCCCCTCTCCCTGCCCTCCAGCCCACCCCAGTTCATGCCTTCTGCCATATATGTCTTGCATCTTTCTCTCAGTCTTTCCAAAGTTTCTCATTGCAGAGGTTTGTTGTTTGGAGCAGAATTTAGCTGTATCAGTCAGTCTTTTGACCCAGTATTCATGTTGTTGTTGTTCCTTCCCCTTTGTTTTGCTCCAAAATATGCCTATATAACCATCACATATGTTTCAAAATGATGACCTCTGAGAATAAACTGTGTTAATTCCAAAATATGTTTAAGTATTCAAATTTTTCCCCTTTAATTTTATATTACTCTAAGGTATGAATACATACCTTCCACCAATATACAATAATTAAAGAGTCTGAAAACAAGTGGTAGGTCAATTCTAGAGCTTGTTAAGAGATTCACATTATAAAAGCACAGTTGCTTTCAGATAAAAAGAATTTTAACAATAATGTTGTGCAGCTTGCCTTTCAATTGGGTATTTGGTGTTAGTGTCCACAAATGAGGGAAAACATTTTTGGAATTCACATTTTTCCTCTTTAACTTTATATTACTCTAAAATATGCATATATATCCTCCCCCAATATACCACAATTACAAAGTCTGAAAATAAGTGGTAAGTTAATTCTAGAGTCCCATACATCGTAGTAACACGAGTAATTGGAGTGAGACACATGTGGGGTAGCTTCAACTAAAATTCACATAAGTTATTATTAATTATATATTATAATAGTAATATATATCTTGTAGTTGTAAAGCACTAACTGGTATCATTAACCATCATACATCAATTTATAATATTGACTTATATATTAGAATAGGCCAAAATACTGGTCAGTATACTAATAGTACAAGATATTTTAAATATAGAATGATGGTGAAAAATAGAAGAAAAGTTATATAAAAATAATATAGAGATTATTATATTTATTGATCTTCATATATATATATATCAGTTTGCCTTACTACTAGGTATTTGGTACTAGCATCCACAGATGAGGGATAGAATTTGTCGTTTGTTTTTCTAGGACTGTGCTAATTCACTTAGCATAATGTCTTCTAGCTCCATCCATTTACCTCTAAATTTCACAATGTCATCGTTCTTTGCTGCTACATAGAACTCCATTGTATAGATGTACCACATTTTCTCTATCCACTTGTTGGTTGAAGAGCATTTAAGTTGTTTCCAGCTCTTTGCTATTGTGAAGGAGCTGCAGTAAACATGGATGTACATGTAACTTTGTGGTAGGATGATTCTTATGGGTATATACCCAGGAGTGGTATGACCTAGTCAGGTGGTAGACTATTTTGTGTCTTTTAAAAGTTCTTCACACTGCTTTCCATAGTGGTTGTATGAGTTTAAATTCCCACCAGCAGTTGATGAGTGTTCCCCTTCCCCACAATCTCACCAGCATTTGGTGTCTTTTGTTTGTTGTTTTCATGATCTTACCCAGTCTTATCACAGTGAGAAGATACCCTAAAGTGGTTTTAATTTGCATTTCCTTAATTACTAATGATGTGAAACACTTTTTAAGATGTTCATCAGCCAACTTTATTTCCTCATTTGTGAAGTCTCTGTTCAGCTCTTTACTCCATCTCTTGAGTGGGTCATTTGTTTTCTTAGTTCTTTGTTTTTGGAGTAGTTTATCTAGTAGTTTATATATTCTGGATGTTAATCTTCTGTCAGATGTATCACTGGTGAAGGTTTCCTCCCACTCTGTGGGTTTTTTCTTCACCTCATTGATAGTTTCTTTCTCTTAGAGAAGCTTTTCAGTTTAATGAGATCCCACTTGTCAATTGTTGACCTTATTTCCTGCACAGCTACTGTTTGATTTAGAAAGTTTTTTCCTAAGTCTATGTCTTGTAGGTTGCTGCCATCATTTTCTTCTAACATCTTCAGAGTTTCAGGTTTCATGTTGAGGTCTTTGATCCATTTGGAGTTTATTTTTGTACAGGATGAGAGGTAGGAGTTTAATTTTATTCTTCTACAAATGGTGATCCAGTTGTGCCAACACAATTTGTTGAAAATTCTGGCTTTCCTCCATTGAGGAAAATATGAGGTGGCTGAAATTGTGTGCGCTCAAGTTTGGATCTTCAATTTTGTCCCATTGGTCTATGGGCCTGTTTTGTGCAAGTATCAGGCTATTTTTCTTTCTTTCTTTCTTTCTTTCTTTCTTTCTTTCTTTCTTTCTTTCTTTCTTTCTTTCTTTCTTTCATTCTTTATTTTTTATTGTTATTAAACTTTTTCCATCAATCATACATTATTTTTCAGTTGAATTTAGAGTCACTTCCCTTTCCATGCTACCCACCCCACCCCACATGAGTCCCTGCACTCTACCACACATGTCTTGCATCTTTTTCTGATCTTTCCAGAGTTTTGTTTCCAGTTCTTTTGTTGTTGTTGTTCTCTCTAACTTGTATTGCTTCAAAATATATATGTATATACATAGTTATATATACATAGTTATATGCATAGTTGTACATACACAGATATATATATATATATATATATATATATATATATATATATATACCCATATCACCTGAATTGGGGGATTTTTTTTTCTAAAAGATATCATGTTTTCCTGAAGGAAGTGCTTAGAGGTTCCTATGTGGCAAGCCCAAACAATGATCAATCCAGCCCTTGTGCTCCACACTGGGGTCTTTCTCTCCCATGTTCCCCCAAATTAAGTCTGTTAAGCACAGGACCTGTCTTAATCCCCCTGCACTGGCCTCCATGATGCAGCCAGGGTAGTGCAACAGTAGCAGTCTATACTCAGATGAGGGTACTATATCCCTGTAATATAGTATGAAATCTGCTATAGTGATCCCCCCTGTATTGCACTTTTTGCTTAGTGTTGCTTTGGCTATTCGGAGTCTCTTGTTTTTCCATATGAATTTAAAGAATTTTTTCCAAGTGTGTGAAAAAACTCTTGGGGGTTTTAATTGGGGTTGTATTGAATCTATATTAATTTTGGTAGAATGGACATTTTTACTATATTAATTTTTCCAATCCATGAGCATGGGAGGTCTTTCCATTTTCTGATGTCTTCTTCAATCTCCTTCTTCATGGGTTTAAAATTTTTGTTGTAGAGTTCTTTGGTGTCTTTGGTTAAGTTTGTTCCTAGGTATTTTATTTTATTTAATTTTTTTGTGGCTATTGTGAGTGGATAGATCTTCTTCTATTCCTTCTCCAGTTGCTTGTTGTTGGTGTAAACAAAGGCTGTTGATTTTTCTAGGTTAATTTTGTATCCTGCCACTTTACTGAAACTCTTAATCATTTCTAGTATTTTTCTGGTAGAGTTTTTAGCATACCTTAGGCAAACTATCATATCATCTGCAAAGAGTCAGAGTTTGACTTCCTCTTTTCCATTTGGTACTCCATAATTTCCCTTACTTCCCTTTTTGCCCTGGCAAGTGTTTCAAGCACTATATTGAAGAATAGTCGTGATGGGGTCAGTCTTGTCGTGTTCCTGCTTTAAGGGGAATGCTTCTAACTTTTCTCCATTTAGGATGATGTTGGAAGTGGGTTTGTTGTGTATGGCTTTAATTACATTTAGGAATGTTCCTTCTAGTCAAATTTCCTCTAGGACATTAAGCATGAAGAGATGCTTAATTTTGTCAAAGGCTTTTTCTGCATCAATTAAGATGACTATGTGTTTCTTTATTGATTTGTGTATGTTGAACTATCCCTGCGTCTCTGGTATAAATCCAAGTTGGTCATAATGGATGATGTTTTTGATGTGAGTCTGTATGTGGTTTGCAAATAATTGTTGAGAATTTTTGCATCTATGTTCATTAATGATACAGGTCTATAGTTGTCTTTTTTGGTTGTATCTTTGACTGTTTTTGGTATTAGAGTGATGCTGGCTTCATAAAAGGAATTTGGGAGGTTTCCCTCTGCTTGTATCCTTCGGAACAATTTTAGTAATAATGGTTTTAAGTCCTCTTTAAATGTTTTATAGAATTCTGCTATGAAACCATCTGGGCCTAGGCTTTTTTTAGTTGGGAGGTGTCATCTAAATATTATAGACTGGTGGTCCTTTAATTGTTCATTATGCGTGTGCTGGAGTCCACTAGATGTTCTTCCCCCCTGGACCAGGCTCGCAGCTCTACAAGGCTGCAAGCCTGGGAGTTGTCCCCAGCCAGCAGGCTGACAATTCTAGGCTTAATTTCCAGCAAGGAGGAGGAGGGAACCTTGAGAAGTTACCTGACTAGAAAAGGAAACAGACTCACAGTCCTGGAGGAAAGACTCGACTGACTTTAATGTTGTAACGCAAGGCTTTTTATACAGATCCTTGCATGGGCTGGGATACAAACACAATTGTGGGCTGGGGCAGGCAGTTGGGGAATGTGGATCCCCAGGCTATTTGCTCCAGGTCAAAGCTTTTCTCTAAGGGATCAAAGACAGTCCAGGCCTCACAGGTATGGCCAGATAACAGTAGAGGTCCAGGCTTGGAGGCTGCATGCTGACTCTTTAAGCACATCTGCCAAAAGAATGCCTACAGGCATTCTTACATTTTCAACTTCCTCATATGTTATGTGTCTGTTTAAGCAGTTAATGTCTTCTTGGTTAAGCTTTAATGAATTCCAGGATTTCAAATATTCATCCATTTCTCTTAGGTTTTCAAATTTAGTAGAGTATAGGTTTTTGAAGTATTCTCATATTATTGAGTGGATCTTTTCTCTGTCATGTTTCCCTTTTCATCATGAATACTATTGATTTGGAGTTGCTCTTTCTTCCTTTTGGTTAACTGGGCTAGGGAACTATCTATCTTGTTTATCCTTTCAAAGAACCCAATTTTTGATTCATTGATTCTTTATAGTGTTTTCTTTGTTTCTATTTCATTGATTTCTGCTATGATTTCTGTGATTTCTTCCTGTATGTTGGATTTAGGGCTCATTTGTTGTTGTCTCTCAAGTGTTTTTACCTGCAGTTTAGTTCATTTATTTGTTCTCTTTCTGATTTATTTTATCTTATTTTTCCATAATTTTTTATTGAGCTTTTGCGCATTTCATACAATATTTCTTAATCAAGATTATGCCCAACCCCCCATCAATGCCCCACCTCTGTACTCATGCATTCTGCCATCTGTGTTAAATCCTGTCTTGTACTGTTTTCTCAAGTCTTTTCTAACTTTTTTGATGTAGAAGTTTACTGTTTGGGTAAGTTCTTTGAGCAAGTCTTTTTGTTGCTGTTGTTCCCTTCAATTATTTTTCCTCCAAAAAGTTCTGGGATCATCAGCTCCATCTCAACTTCTTGGGTGCTGGGATCATGGGCTTCATCTAGAAGTCTTGAATTCTGGGATCATGGGCTCCATCTTGGCATCTTGAGTGCTACGATCACAGGCTTCATCTCTGTTTTCTTAATGTAGGCACTGAGGGCTATACACTTCCCTCTTAGGACTGCTTTTAAAGTATCCCACTGTTTTGCTGGGTTGTATTTTCTTTTTTGTTTAGTTCCAAGAATGTTTTTATTTCTTTCTTGTTTTTTCTTCCTTGACCCAGTCATTATTCAGAATTGTGTTGTTTATTCTTCATATGTTCTTGTAGATAGTTAGGCTTATTCTGGTGTTCATATTGAGCTTTATTACACCGTGTTCTGAAAGAATGCATGAAATTATTTCAATGTTTTTGCACTTGTAGAGGTTTTTATCTTTGTCGCAGTATGTGGTCAATTTTGGAGAATATTCCCTGGGGTGCTGAGTAGAAAGTATATTCTCTGTTGTTTGAGCTGAATATTCAGTAGATATCTGTGAGGTCCATTTGGTGTATTGTGATATTCAGTTCAGACATTTCTCTGTTTATTCTTTGTCCAGTTGACCTATCTAATGGGCTCAGTGGGGTGTTGCAATCCCCCACAATTAGTGTGCTGGGATCAATCTGTGCCTTGATGTCCTGTAGAATTGTATTTATAATGTTCTGTGCACAGGAGTTTGGTGCGTATATATTCATTATTGTGAAATCTTCATGGTTAATTGATCCTTTGCAAAGGATGTACTGGCCCTCCCTCTCTCTGATTAGTTTTACTTTGAAGCCTATTTTTTTTTAATTTGTTGAGATTTCTTTTTTTTGTTGTTTATTTTTTTAAGGGATTCTACAATATAAGAGCACAGTTGTTTTCAGATCACATTAACATTGTTCAGTTTGCCATACAATTAGGTAATTGGTGCTAGCATCCACAGATGAGGAATACCATCCATTGTTTGTTTTTCTGGGACTGTGTTACTTCACTTAGCATGATATCTTCTACCTCCATTCTTTTACCTGAAAGTTCATGATGTCATCTTTCTTTACTTCTGCACAGAACTCCATTGTATGGATGTACCACATTTTTTTCTATCCACTCATCAGTTGAGGGGCACTTGGGTTGGTTCCAGCTCCTTGCTATTGTGAAGAGAGTTGCAATAAACATGGCTGTGCATGTATCTCTGCCATAAGATGAGTTTTGTGGGTACATACCCAGGAGTGGTATGACTGGGTCAGGTGGCAAGTTCATTCCAAGTCTTCCAAGGGTTCTCCACACTGATTGCCATAGTGGTTGTACAAGTTTACCTTCCCACCAGCAGTGGATGAGTGCTCCCCTTTCCCCACCACCTCTCCAGCACTTGGAATCATTTGTTTTCTTGATCCTAGCCAGTCTTATTGGAGTGAGATTACACCTTCAAGTGGTTTTAATTTGCATTTCCTTAATTATTAGTGACGTTGAATACTTTTTTAAGATGATTCTCAACCATCTCTAATTCCTCACTTGTGAAGTCTCTGTTCAGCTCTTTGCTCCATCTTTTGAGTGGGTCTTTTGTTTTCTTTCTTCTTTGTTTTTTGAGTAGTTTATATATTCTGGAAATCAATGTTTTGTGAGATGTATCTGTAGTGAAGGTTTCCTCCCACTCTGTGGGTTTTCTCTTCACTTCCTTGATTGTTTCTTTTGATGTACAGAAGCTTTTGTGTTTAATGAGTTCCCATTTGTCAATTGTCAACCTTAATTCTTGTGCTGCTGCTGTCTGATTTGGGAAGTTTTTTCCTATGCCTATGTCTTGTATTCTGCTTCCAACTTTTTCTTCTATTGCCTTCAGAGTTTGGGGTTTCACGTTGAGGTCTTTGATCTATCTGGAGTTGACTTTTGTACAGGGCAAGGGTAGGAGTTTAATTTCATTCTTCTACAGGTGGTGATCCAGCTTTGTCAAGACCACTTGCTGAAGATGCTGTCTTTCCTCCATTGTGTCTTCTTGGCCCCCTTGTCAAATATGAGGTGGCTGAAATTGTATGTGCTCAATTTGGAACTTTGGTTTTGCTCCACTGGTCAACAGGTCTGTTTTTGTGCCAGTACCAAGCTGTTTTTATGACTATAGCCCTGTAGTATAATTTGAAATCCGGTATAGTGTTCCTCCTGTATTGGTCTTTTCACTCAGAGTTGCTTTGGCTATTTGCAGTCTTTCATTTTTCCAAATGAAATTAAGGATTTTTTTTCCAAGCCTTTGAAGAAACTCTTGGGGATTTTAATTGGGATTGCATTAAATCTTACAAGAGTTTGGGTAGAATGGAAATTTTTACTATTTTTTAATTTTCCAACCCATGAGCATGGGAGGGCTTTCCATCTTCTCATGTCTTCTTCAATGTCCTTCTTCAAGGGTTTAAAATTTTTTGTAGAGATCTTTGTTGTCTTTGGTTAGGTTTGTTCCTAGGTATTTTTTTTGAGGCTATTGTGAGTGGGAAGATCTCCTGTATTCCTTCTTCAGTTGCTTGTCGTTAAAGAAAGGCTACTGATTTTTCTAGGTTAATTTTGTATCCTGCCATTTTACTGATGCTCTTAATCGTTTCTAGGAGTTTCCTGGTGGAGTTTTTAGCATCCCTTAAGTAAACAATCATATCATCAGCAAACAGGGGTAGCTTGACTTCCCCTTTTCCAATTAGTACTCCTTTAATTTCCTTTTCTTTCTTTATTGCCCTAACAAGTGTTTCAAGCAGTATATTGAAGAGGAGTGGTGACAGGAGACAGTCTTGCTGAGTTCCTACCTTTAAAGGGAATGTTTCTGTCATTTCCCTATTTAGGATGATATTGGCTGTGAGTTTCCTGTATATGTATATTCCTGTATAATTGAGGAATGATTCCTCCAATCCAATTTTCTCTAGGACTTTAAGCATGAAGGGATGCTGGATTTTGTCAAAGGCTTTTTTGAAGTCTATTTTATCTGACATTAGAATAACAACTCCAGCTTTCTTTTTGGTAACATTTGCTTGGAATATTTTTTCCATCCTTTAAAGTTAAGTTGATGCCTATCCTTGAGGGTATGATGGGTTTCTTGTAGAGAGTATATAGATGGGTTCTTTTTCCTAATCCATTATCCCAGTCTATGTCTTTTGATTGCGGAGATCAGTCCATGGATATTTAAGGTTATTATTGAGAGATGTGTGCTGTTTCCTTTTGCCTTATTTTCTGTTCTCATTCTTGGTCTAGGTTTGTATTCCTGCATTTATATTTTTACTCATTACTCTCTCTAGCTGCCTGGGGATAGTTGCTCCTTTTCTCTAATTTTTGAATTACTTCAAGTATTTTCTGAAGGATTGGTTTCCTGGATATGAATTCTTTCATCTTGTTTATCTCATGAAAGATTTTTTCTTTCTCCTTCAACTTTAATTGACATTTTTGCTGGGTGTAGTATCTGGGTTGGCATCTATAGTCATTTCATACTTGGAAAACTTGGTCCACGTTCTTCTGGGTTTCATGGTTTGCATTAAAAAGTCAGCTGTAATTCTGATGGGTTTTCCTTTATATGTGACTTGTTGTTTTTCTCTTGTGGCCTTCAGTAATTTGTCTTTATTTTGAGTGTCTAGTGTTTTAACTATGATATGGTGTGGGGTATTCCTTTTCTGATCTTGTCTATTTGGTGTTGTATTTGTATGGGTTTGTCACTTTTCAGTTTTGGGAAATTTTCTTCTATTAATCTGTTGACCATCTGATCAGTACCTTAGTTCTGGGATTCTTCTCCTTCCTCTATCCCTATGATGTGAGGTTTGATCTTTTCATAGTGTCCCATATTTCCAGAATGTTCCACTCTCGTGATTTTTTAATTTTTTTTCATAATCTTTGGTTGAGCATTGCAATTCTTACACCTTGTCTTCCATTGTTGATATTCTACTTTCTGCTTCATTCATTCTGTTACTGAGGCTTTCTCCCATCTTTTCTTGCTGATAGGATAAGCATGCAATTTCCTTTTTCATTTTATGCTTTGATTTCTTTAGTATTTCCAGTTATTTTTGGAGGTTGACATTGTCTCCTTCTAGATCCTGATTCACTGGTCAGTTTCCTGTTTCGTTTCAGCATGGGATCTTTTCAGTATTTCCACTTCATTCCTGAGTTTGTCAATCTCTCTCTTCATTTCTTTGAGTATGTCTATTATTGTTCTTTTGTTTTCTTTTATTGATGTTTTGTGTATTTCAGACATTATTTTTCAGTTCATTTTAGGCACATTCCCCTTTGCCTTTCCCCCACCCCACCCCAGATCATGCATTCTGCCATAAGTGTCCCAAATCTTTCTCTCAGTCTTTTTTTATGTTTAGGAGTTCACATTTTCCTCCATTAATTTTATATTATTGTAAAATATGGATATGTACTTTACACACATATACAGTGATTACAGAGTCTGAAAATAAGTGGTGGGTGGGTTCTAGAGCCCACTGACAGATTTACATTAGAACAACATAGTTTCTTTCAGATAAACAGAAATATAACAATAATGGTGTTCAGCTTGCCTTTCAGTTGGGGATTTGGTGTTAGCATCCACAAATGAGGGAAACCATTTGCTGCTTGTTTTTCTGGGACTGTGTTACTTCACTTAGCATAATGGCTTTGAGCTCCATCCATATACCTACAAAGTTCATGATGTCATCTTTCTTTACTGCTGAACAATACTCCATAGTGTAGATGTACCACATGTTTTCATCCACTCCTCAGTTGAGGGGCCTTTGTTATTGTGAAAAGAGCTGCAATAAACATGGATATGCATGTATCTTTGCAGTAGGATGAGTCTTTTGAGTATATACCCAGGAGTGGTATGACTGGGTCAAGTGGTAGGCTCATTTTGAGTCTTTTAAGGGTTCTCTACACTGCTTTCCACAGTGGTTGTACCAGTTTATATTCCCACCAGCAGTGGATGAGTGTTCCCCTTTCCCTACAACCTCTTCAGTGTTTTGTGTCTTTTGTTTTCTTGATCTTAGCCAGTCTTATCAGAGTGAGATGATATCTGAAAGTGGTTTTAATTTGCATTTCCTTAATTATTAATGATGTTGAACACTTTTTACATTTTTTTAAATTTTATTTATTTTTGTATGTGTATGAATGTACTGTCTGCATGTAGGTTTGTGCACCCGTGTTGTGCAATGCCACGGAGGTCAGAAGAGGGCGTCAGATTCCCCTGGAACTGGAGTTCTCCTGGAATTGGAGTTACAGACATGTGGTGTTGGGGATTGAACCTGGGTCCTCTGTAAGAGCAGTTGGCACTCTTAACCGCTAGGCCATCTCTCCAGCCCTTATGTTGAACAATTTTAAAGATGTTTCTCAGGCATCTTTACATTCTCACTGGTGAATTATCTGTTCATGTCTTTACCTCATCTTTTGAGTAGGTCATTTGTTTTCTCACTTCTCTGTTTTTTGAGTAGTTTATATAGTCTCGATGTTAATGCTCTGTCAGATGTATCACTGGTGAAGATTTCTTCCCACTCTGTGGGTCTTTTCTTCACTTCCTTGATTATTTCTTTTGCTGTAGAGAAGCTGTTGAGTTTGATGAGGTCCCATTTGTCATCTGTTAACCTTATTGTCACTCTCCTTGTCACTCTCTGTTCCCAGCCTGCAGGAAAAAGGAGAGGACACACTCTTGTTCTTCCAGATGCAGTTTATTCAGGCAACTCATACACCAACTCCCTCCCCCTTCCAGTGTCCCCTACTAACATACCCTTCTCTCAACCCCGCCTTCTGCTAGCGTGCGAGCACCGTGGAGGTCTCTCATTGGTCTGTAAGCGGTATGCGCAATATACAGAAGTCAGCGGACATGCTAATGAGCGCTCAGGTTTGGTGTTCTCTTATTGGCTGGGGAATGAGCTGGGCAGTCAGGCAACAATCAGGTGATAGTCATAAGACCTGGCCAGGGTCCAAAGTGCCATTTTGGCCAACGCCCGCTCTCCACACCTTATTTCCTGTACAGCTGCTGTCTGTTTTAGGAAGTCTTTTTTCCTAGCCTATGTCTTGTAGGTTGTTCCCAACTTTTTCTTCTATCACCTTCAGGGTTTCAGGTTTCATGTTGAGATCTTTGATCCACTTAGAGTTGATTTTTGTACAGGGTGATCTTCTACAAATGGTAATCCAATTTTGCCAGCACCATTTGCTGAAGATGCTATCCTTCCTCCATTGAGGTTTTCTTTGCCCCTTTGTCAAATATGAGGTGGCTGAAATTGTATGAACTCAAGTTTGGATCTTCAATTTTGTTCCATTGGTCATGGGTCTGTTTTTGTGTCAGTAACAGGGTGTCTTTATGAATATGGCCCTGTAATATAGTTTGAAGTCTGGTAGAACAATCCCCCCTGTATGATCTGTGTCCTGGGTTATCTCCAGGGAGAAGTTGTTGTAGTCTTCTATAAGGCTGCTAGATTTTGTTAGGAATTTAATATTTGAATTTCCATGTTGATGATTTTCCTTTGTGCTCTTGGCACGTGGATTTGATTTGTTGTTTATAGTCTGATATGAAATTCAAGTGCTTCTTCGTTTGGTTGAAGGCTTATTCCTTTAGGTTGGAAGTTTTGCTGTTTCTTCTGTTACTCTGTGCTCTGAGTCACCTTCTCTGTTCCCACCAGGATGGCAGCAAGGGAGGGTGGGCAGCACTGGTTTTTGCCCACCCAATTCTGTTGCATCCAAAGTGACCATAGGGACTTTTCTGAACTGGTCTGGAAGTTGGAGCAGCTCAGAGACCCTGCACCTGAAACAATGGGGCTCAGATTGTCCTGGCACCCTGCACTGGAAGGGACTGGGCTTGTATGGTCCTGGAACCTGCCTTGTGCTGGAAGCAACTGGGCTTGGATGGTCCTGGAATCCTGTGCCAGAGGCGCTGGAGCCCAGAAGGTCCTGGAACCAGCCTGCTGAGAAGCCAGTCCTGTTACTCTCCACCTGATAGATTCTTAATAGAAGTTCGTTACACAGGTCTTAACAATATCATGCACAGACATAAATGCTTTCATTTGGAGAAAACACTTTACATTGTCTACTGATGCCATGACAGATTCTTAATATGTTATAACTACATTATAGAATTGTTAATAGTACCATGCACATACATTCACATTTATATGCTTATAACTACATTACAGAATTCTTAACAGTATCATACACAAGCATACACACATGTATCCACACATTGACACAGGAGAATTTTGATCTTAGTGTTTGTAATGAACAGAGTCATATTCGTTGCTTTCAAACTTAAATGCTTTCTTTTGGGAAAACATCTTACATTGTCTATTCTTAGGCTGTTTCATTAGAGGGGAGGAAAGGTGTTAGAAAGAAAAACATCTGTTAGTGAACCTGTAATAATGAAGGGTCAAAGGACTTCAGAGGACTGAAAAACCATAAAATCAAATTTTAATGGAAGCTGAAACCAAAACACCTTAAAACAGTTTAATTTAGATATTCAAATTCAGTCTAACAGATAACAAATAAAATCTTCAGATAACCAGCTCAGACTTTGCTTTGTAGGAATTAAGGAACCTGGGTTCAAATTAGGCCTTTGAAAGTATTTAAGAGGCATGACAAAATTAAATTTAATGTTTCTTTTTTTGTGCACAATATAAAGTGAAAGAACTTTGAAGTGGCCACTTTTTGACAGAAACCAACACAGAAGAGAATGTGAGCACATGACAGACACCTGACATGAATCTCAGACACAAGGGAGAACAGTTAACACACAGACAGCTTGGACAAATACATGACCTAATTGCATTCTTTAAATTTGGACAATGGGAGAATCCATTCTGTAAAGTCTCATAGCTCAGTGTCAGTACCGAGAATAACTTGATGTCAAGGTACAGAAATGTAGGAAGCTTCTCTTGCTATGAGCAGGTACAGTGCAGTCCTGCTAAGGGAAGGGAAGTGGTGGCTGCCTTCAGTCACTGCTGGGGAATTGACCCCTTGATGCAGGGGTCAGTTGATCACTTTCATAACCTGACCTGAGTGACCACTGTCCCTCTCAGGTCCTTAGCCTGGGAAGCAGAATACTTCCCATCTGGCCGTGCTATCCCACCTGCCCAGAATCCGCTGGCCTCTGGACAGGAATTTCAGGCTGCTGGCTGCTGGCCGATATTCAGCCTACACCTACTCACAATCTGCTCCACAGGTTGGTTACTTGTTTAGTCTCTGTCCAACCCCATGCTAGGTTACTAGGTTAGTGATATGATTGATCCTCATCTAACCCACTAGGCACTGACACTTGAAATCCAGGCCAGCTTCTGCCTATATACTCATAAAATAAGGGATCCAAGAATTATCTGATGATGGTAATAAAGCATTCAGTTTATTGCAATGCTGAAGGTCACTTTTATAAGCAAAATGATATCATCTCTCAGAGCCAATCACAGACACCAGTTTTATGTCCCTATATACTGCTGCCTTGCTTAGCGTCATATGCCTGGGCCAAGAATTACTCCCACTTGGGGCAGTGCCAATGGAAGCCCATGACTTCCACATTGTGCCCTGAGGGATGCTATCTGAAAACTAGCCCTTAATTCAAACTGGATCTGCCCACACAGAAAGTTCTCAGTTCCCTGATCTGCTACATACCTTAGCCTAAATTTGTCCATGGCTGTGCAGGGCCATGGAGCCATTAATTTTTTTTCTTTTTTTTTTTTTTAAGAATGCCAGGTGTGGTGGCACACACCTTTATTTTTTTATTAATTTTATTTATTTCTGTATGTGTATGAATGTACTGCCTGCATGCAAGTCTGTGCATCCGTGTCGTGCAATGCCGTGGACAGAAGAGGGTTTCGGATTCCCCTGGAACTGGAGTTCTCCTGGAATTGGAGTTTCAGATGGTTCTCAGCCACCATGTGGGTACTGGAGATAGAACCCGGGTCCTCTGTAAGAGCAGTCAGCGCTCTTAACCACTAGGCCATCTCTCCAGCCCATGGAGCCATTAATTTTCATTGTCCACATTCACACACAATCATTTAGAGTTTAAGTCATATTTTAGCTAATTAAATTAAATTACTGTTGTATGTAAGATGGTAACAGTCCTCTTAAGTGGGGCCAGCTGCCCGGCATCTTACTATGATGGGTCTTGTCTATCTGGGGGAATGGAGCAATGACAGCTCTGGTTTCTTCCATCTGAGAAGGCCATTTCTATATCCTCAGCTTAAGTAGATTCTAGATAGAAAATGGAAATTATATTAATCAACATCATTTAACAGGTGCCATAAACAGAATGTCATATGACATAAGTCTAAGGTTTAGAAGCACCATGTCTCAGAGTTCAGAGGAAATATACTGATCAGTTATGTTTAGGTTTAAATAAAATTTGACTATGATGATCTTTTGTAAGTAGGCACAGTTTAAACTGTAAGAGGGCTGGCTGGAATATGGAGCATGGACAATTAAGGTTCCCTAGGAGGCATAAAGTGGGTGCAACTCATGGGGGAACAGTCCATGTAACATTGACTGTGTGTGCACTTACCTGCACAAGGTGTGGCAGGGTGCACAGGATCTCTGATCTGGCATGGGCATGGGCTCGCCTCTGTTTCTAACAGGTGCTGGGTTTACAGGCTAATATATTGAAAATAAATTTATTCTTTGTGGAAAAATCAAAGCCTTTCCTTAAAGAAAAACAGCTGAGTAAAATCCTGCAGCCTGAGATCAATTCCTGACACACCTTCTTAATCTCAGATACAGATGCTTGCTTGTATCCAGAGCAGAAACAAAAAGCAAAATGGATTTCTGAATAAAATGGGATTTATGGAGAAAACTGATAAAGTGGGAAGACTGGTCAAAATCTGAAATAATCCCTTAAAAATAGGTAAAAGTCACATAAACAAAAGTATGAAAAAAAAGTTTGTTGAAAGTCAGTAGATCATGAAAAATTCTTAAGCAGTAATCCTTTAAAAACATTAACTATACACATATGAAAGTTAAAATGGAAAAATGATTTTATTTAGAAACAAATGAAAAACCTGTAAAAACAGTAACTGTACCATATTAAAGGTAAAAATGGAAAATAATTTCATTTAGAAACAGATAAAAACAATGATAAAATTATATGACTCCAATGATGGGGACTCATTACAACTTTGCTAATCTGACAAAAATGAATTTAATTTGTTAAAAAGCAGCAGGGACTGTGTCAGAATCAATTGCCTTTTTTATAATAATTCAAGATGAAAAATAAAAAACAAAATAAATATTCTAAGGATTAGAACATTTGGATTCATATTTATTAGTCCTGGTAAATGTATCCTTGCCATCTTATTGGATCAAGATGGCAGCTGGGAAGGAGTAGGTGTGCTCTAGCACAGCTGCCATGGAAACACCGGGTGGGGGGAGTGAGGGGGGCATTGTGCATCTGCAACCTTGCTCCGCCCTTTTCTGTTTGAATGAAATGCTCAAAAGGCCCAGAAGATTACAGAACGGAGAAACAAAGAAGAAAGATTAAAGAAAAAAAAATCTGGATTTAAGTTGTGGTGCTCCTTTCCTGAAAGAAATCTCTTAAGGTATAGGAAGAGGGAGAGAGAGAGAGAAAGAAAGAGAGAGAGAACGAGATCTGAGTGGATTTAGGCATATGGATTGGGGGAGGGAAGTGAAGCACTTGCAACAGGGAAAACAGTTTCAGAACAGCTTATCTCAGAATAGGAAGGGCAGGAGAACACTCAGCCTTAGAAGCACTTCTGAGAATTAAGAAAGCATCCTTTCTTACACTCAGAAGTACAGGAACAGCACCCACAAGCCTGCCGACTCAGCCTCCCAAGAGCACAGGGTTGGGGGGGCAGTTTTGAAACAGCAACCAAAGACCCAAAGTCCTGGTGTCCTGAGAGTACAGGGAGGGTCTGGACAACATGGAAGTCTAGGGAACCCAAATAAGACAGCCTGAAGTTCTTGCTTGGTTCAAATGGCAGACGGAAAGCTGAAAAGAACAAAAAAAGTGGAAAGAAGAGATCTCAGAAAGCAGAAGAGGGGAGAGAGAGAGAGAGAGAGAGAGAGAGAGAGAGAGAGAGAGAGAGAGAGGAGATAGCAGGAGAGAGAGCAGGAGAGACAGGAGAGGGGATACCTCCTTGTGAAACAAAGACTGTAGGTGGGAAGCAGAGAGAGTGCAGGACATGGGAGATGGTACCTCATTGTAAACCAGGGAAGCTGATCCTCTGGAGTATAATACTGACAATTCCAAGGGGGTTGGAATAATTAAAAAAAAATGTTAGGTACTTCTGTGAAGGGAGAGCCAGTGAGGGTTAGCCATGTCTGACCCCAAGAGTCCAGAATCTCGACCCCCAACTGAGTTCTTGACACCATTATGTTAGAAATCTATACAGGCACAAACCCCAGATGAAAGACAGGCACAGGGGCTGGAGAGATGGCTCAGTGGTTAAGAGCACCAACAGCTCTTACAGAGGACCCCGGTTCAATTCTCAGCACCCATTTCGCAGCTAAGAACAATCTTTAACTCTGGTTACAGGGCAATCTGACACCCTTTTCTGACCTTTGCGGCATTGCACTACATGGGTGCTCCAACCTACATGCATACAGTACACTCATACACATAAAAAATAATAAACAAATAAGTAAAAAAATAAAAAATAAAAAAAAGACAGGCACACCAGGCTTAAGGTCACTCCAGAACATATCTACTTCAGGAATTGTCAGGTCTTGCACACCTCTTGGCATGTGGCAGCTAGCAAAAATGAAAAATGGCAACTGGGACATGCCCTTTAAACCCATTGGGCAGGGTCACAGGTAAAGGAGAACAGGTCATAAGATTGATAGCTTCTGGAGGAAGTGGACGCCTGTGTGTCCCTTGGAATTCTGGGAGAGCCAGAACTAACAGATTAATATTGTTTCTTTTGTAAATCCACATTTCATATACACAAAGGTTTTTAGGTATTGAATAACAGAAACTCTGGAAATACACTCAAATTTATGTGTTTTTAGTCTCTCTGAAGGCAGCAAAGAAGGAAAATTTTCATTTCTACTATCAAAGGAAGAGCTATGGTCAAGCACAGCTTAAACCTCATGAGATACTTGTTACCTGGACTGTAACCATCTGCCCATGACTCCTCTGGGCCCAGCACAGCCCATTAAGGGCAATGATGATGACTCCAGCTGTTAGGAGGTTTAGAGCAGGTTGTGACTTGGCCAAGAGACCAGAACCATCAAGCAGTACACCCAAACCTGAAGTCCTGGATTAGCTGCAGAATACCGGATGACTCTAAGAATAGGACACTTAAGTAAACAAGCTCTATGGTGTCCCCCAGTCTAGGGAATGCTCTCATATGAAAGACCACAAAATTAAGGAAACCCAGGCCTGAGAGATCTCAGAGAGAAGGCCGGAGAACCAAGACTCTCATCCAAACAAAGCAGCATGGATAATCCTAAAATACCCAAGTAACTAAAGAGAGAAGGACAAGGAATAAAGTACAGTTTAAGCAGAATGAGTAAACTTTGAGTATCAGGTGGGAAAATCTTAAGTATCCAGTATGGTTGGATTTTTTTTTTTTTGTCTTTTTGAGACAGGGTCTCCCTGTAGCCCCAGCTGTCCTGGAACTCACTCTGTAGACCAGACTGGCCTTGAACTCACAAAGATCCTTCTGCCTCTGCCTCCCAAGTGCTAGGATTAAAGGCATGCACCACCATGCCTGGCGATTGGATTCTTAATTCAACTCACCTTTGTCATTTTTCACTAACAACAAGAAACAATCTATGCTGAATGATTTCTCCAACCTCATGGATTTGAAATGACTACCTACCCTTCACATCTATGAGTCAAAATTGTCCTAAACACAATGGCTCATTTTCACTCCGATTTCAGCTCACTTCAGGGCTAGGTTCCAATGTTTAACAAACAAAGCGTTCAAACAGGTACCATACATACCCTTAGTGTTCTCATTGGGGGGGATAGAAAGCTGTTAGATAGTCCTTAAGTTCCTCTAAAAATCCAATACTTATTATCAGTATTAATTCTAAACATATGCTTGCTAAATTAAAGGCCTCCCATAAATGTTAACTCTAAGTTATATTTCTCAAATATTTGTCTCAATAAGGAAGTCTATTCAATTACTGAAAATCAAAGTAAAACTAAGCTTCAATGTGATACTTCTGCCCCTCCTTCCACTTTCTTTCTGGTAGAAAAGATCTCCTTTATACATGTTAAAGTTTTGACTCTTCTTGTTTTGTTTCTATAATTGGGGTCCACAACCCTTGAGTAGTTCAAGTAAGTGAAAAGAGAAGAATAATTCAAATTTTACACAGCATATGTTGTGAAGGCAAACTCCAAAGCACTGTTGCCAGAGCAGACACCATCATAATTGTACAGCATACTAGTTTACTCTTATGAAAGCAACACATGCCACTCGAATGTGTTAATTTGAAATTTAATTTTTATTATGTTATCTTCTATTAAATTGGGTATGTTTTTGTTGTTATATGAAAGCTATTAGCAACTAAGTTGGCTTAGAAACATTTATCTAGAACATTAAATTGATCTGTATAATGAAAGTAACATATTTGATAATACAATGAATGGCATCTTTCTTATACCTTAGAGCATGTAACTGTGTTTGATTCACTAATACCATTAAATCAAATTTAACAGACACTGGGTTTGTTAGTAATTCTTTTAAAGTAGCATGTCCTCTATAAATGAATACTGTGATTTTTAATAAATTTACATAAGGAATTTCCCATGAAGTAATAGACATTATAAAAATATGAAAAGGAATTTTAAAATATATTAGTTAACCTCATTGATTTATTTAATACAATAATGCTTATATAGGTTAGCCAAAAACATTCCTATAGTATATCATAAATAAATTCCTATTTACTTAACCAACTCGTTGTCACATATTTATCAAAATTTTCAAGTAAATTTATTAGTATACTGAATATTTCATTGACCAAAATATCCAATTGATAGCACAAAATAAAGTAGATTCAGCCACTTGAAATTTTTGCATGACTATAACATAATTTATATCAATACATACATAATATCATTGATACTGTTAGTGAACTATATGGAAAAAAAGCCATTGCATAATCACATAAATATATACTTTATAACCAGGTATAAGTTTATTTTTACTTTTAAAATAAGTTAATATTTTACTGTTAACTCAGTATGAGATTAACTTTTTTTTTTTTTTTTTTTTTTTGGTCTTTTTGAGACAGGGTCTCCCTGTAGCCCCAGCTGTCCTGGAATTTGCTCTGTAGACCAGACTGGTCTTGAACTCACAAAGATCTGCCTGCCTCTGCCTCCCAAGTTCTAGGATTAAAGGTGTGCACCACCATGCCTGGCTGAGATGAACTTTTAAGCATAGCTTCAAATATATACATCTGCATTAATTATTTATAATGTATGTTGTTTGTCCTATATGTGACACAGACCATTTTTCACCTAATTAAATTAATATTTTTCATCATATAAGGATTCTAAAAACTGAAAACACCATTATTGAAAAGAATTATATTCTACACACTTAGATATTGTCATTCAGTCTATTCTCATTCTAAAATAGATGTCAGATTGGTTTTTAAACATTTTTAAGAGGATATGTTGTACACAGGAAGCCAGAAACATAAAGCAAAAATAATTAAATTCCTCAAAAGCAGATGTAAACATCATAGAATATTGATAATTTTCTGTATGAAATAAAAAAGATATGACGGGAGAAATGCAGACATCTGGTAAAAGGCTTCCAAGTTTCACTTCCTTTTTTTTTCTTTATTGATAGAGATGGTGTAGGTACTTTGGGAACATAGCATAAGAGCAATTGTCAGCCAAAAATTAAAGTTCAAAGTGGTGCTTTGGGATCATTGCAGAGCATTGGATTCTAGATACAAAAGAACTAACCTTTCCCCCCTAATTCATATACAAAGTTAGGTTTTTATTGGCACTAAAGCTAATAGCCCACAAGCATGCAAATCAGTTGTGCTGCAAGGAGGAGGAAACAGCTGCTGCTATTTATTAGAGTCTTAATCATTAACATTAAATGGTTGATAGGGGAAATTATGCATATCTCATATGTCACAATTCATTTGGTGCAATTGTTCACATTTTACTTTTCTCAAGTCACATTTATTTCTAAAATGGTGCAATACATTTGTTTTTGCCTCTTTCCTTAAATTTATATTCATAAAAATTGATATTTCCATTACCAGTGTTGGGGGGGGGGCTGTGTTTTGGATTTGTCCCCCTGCAGTCTAAAGCTGTCATTCTTTTACTATGGTAACAGCAGAGAGTTGCAGCCCCACCCTTTCCTTCTTCTTCATTTCTGGGTTGTCTGTTGCAGGCAGGATTTCTCTTTTGCTTTGTGCGAAGTTGAAAAGGGAAGCCCCAGTGGACTGTAAGTCATCAGACTTCTGTTACTGTTTCATCTCGATCTTTTCTTGATGTCTTGGGGCTTAGTCATGAAATGCAGAGATATATCTATTTTTTAATAAATATTTCTCTTGTGCTTTTTCTTGCCATTTTTTTTTACCTTAGGTCTCAGAATTTTTTCTGTAATGTATTAAACCTATACTCTATATGACTTGTGCTGTGGGAATTTTTTTTATCTTGGATACTTGGATTTCAGGTTAGGCCTGACTTGTACAAATTCGGGCATATGCATCTTGTCACTCAACTGCAAGTTTTAAATTTGACCCTAAATAATTATTTTGTTAGCATTTTCTACTTTAATTTGAAGACAGATGGTCTTTGTTTGTCAAAGGCTTAATGATCTTGAGTTGATCTCATATAATTCAATAGTTGGTGTGAATTCTATCTCTTATGAAAACAAATGTATGCATATTTCATCAAATGTTTTATTTGTTATAACTTTTTGGGGGGGGGTCTTTTTGAGACAGGGTCTCCCTGTAGCTCTGGCTGTCCTGGAACTCACTCTGTAGACCAGGCTGGCCTCGAATCCACAGAGATCCACCTGACTCTGCCTCCCAATTGCTAGGATTAAAAGCATGTGCCACCACACCTGGCCTTATCTGTTATAACTTCTATATCATCATATAAGCAAAAGAAATTTGTATGCATATTAAAACAAATGTAAAACCTTAATTTTCAGAACAACAGGAGGAACTTTGCTTTAAATATATAATCTTTAATTTTTTGTTTATGTGTAGGGATTTGTCTGTCACATGGAGATCAGAAGATTTCCTGGAACTGAAGTTGGGTGCTTGGATCCTACTCTGAGAGACCAGGAAACATTCTTAAAAATTAAGCTATCTCCTCAGCACCTAAATATGCATATAACTTTAATAAATGGGATATTTGAATATTCCAATTTAAATTTTCAAATTTTCACTTGTATTTCCCCAGATATTTTCCGAGATGAGTCTTTTTCAGTCATACTTAATGTATTCTTCATTTGTCTGTAAATAATGAATGAATGAATGAATAAAAACCAAATCACGAAATATTCATATACTTAATTTTGGAAATTTTATTGTTTCACAATTATCAAATTGAACTCAGATTCTTTTATTATGCTTTTCTTGATGTTTTGTATATTTCAGTTATCATTTTTCAGTTCAATTTAGACATATTCCCCTTTCCCTTTCCCCCACCCCACCCCAGATCATGAATTCTGCCATAAGTGTCCTGAATCTTTCTCTCAGTGTTTTTTTTATGTTTAGGAGTGCACATTTTCCTCCATTAATTTTATATTACTCTAAAATATGGATATATACTTTACAAACATATACAGTAATTACAGATTCTGAAAATAAGTGGTGGGTTGATTCTAGAGCCCATTGACAGATTTACATCAGAACAACATAGTTTCTTTCAGATAAACAGAAATATAACAATAATGGTGTTCAGCTTGCCTTTCAACTGGGGATTTGGTGTTAGCATCCACAAATGAAGGAAACCATTTGCTGCTTGTTTTTCTGGGACTGTTACTTCACTTAGCATAATGGTTTAGAGCTCCATCCATTTACCTGCAAAGTTCATGATGTCATCTTTCTTTACTTCTGAATAGTACTCCATTGTGTAGATGTACCACATTTTGTCATCTACTTCCCAGTTGAGAGGCCTTTGGGTTGGTTCCAGCTCTTTGCTATTGTGAAGATAGCTTCAATGAACATGGATGTGCATGTATCTTTGCAGTAGGGTGAGTCTTTTGGTTATATACCCAGGAGCGGTATGACTGGGTCAGGTGGTAGGCCCATTTTGAGTCTTTTAAGTGTTCTCCACACTGATTTCCATAATGGTTGTAGCAGTTTACCTTCCCACCAGCAGTGGATGAGTGTTCCCCTTTCCCCACAACCTCTCCAGCATTTGGTGTCTTTTGTTTTCCTGATCTTAGCCAGTTGTATCAGAGTGAGATGATATCCGAGAGTGGTTTTAATTTGCATTCCCTTAACTATTAATGATATTGAACACTTTTTAAGATGTTTCTCAGCCATCTTTACTTCCTCACTGGTGAAGTCTCTGTTCAGCTCTTTACTCCATCTTTTGAGTAGGTCATTTGTTTTCTTACTTCTTTGATTTTTGAGAAGTTTATATATTCTTGATGCAAATGCTTGTCAGATGCATCACTGGTGAAGATTTCCTCCCACTCTGTGGGTTTTCTCTTTGCTTCCTTGATTATTTCTTTTGCTGTGGAGAAGCTTTTGAGTTTGATGAGGTCCCATTTGTGAGATTCTTTTTAAGGATATTTCAGTTACATATATACAGGTACTCTTTTGGGGGTAAAAATGCATTTCAAAGGTACTCATCCCCCCCTAAAAATCCTAGGCATATTTTATATTTAGAATTTATGACCGTTTTTAAAACCACATAATTTAGATTCTACACTATAATTTACATTTGAAATCTTGAAAATGGAAGTTAAAAGGTCTAGGTATTGGATTCTAAAGGAACATATTTTCAATGAATGACTAAACTTCTGTTGTGGTGTCAGAAAGTAGAGATCATCAAGATTATAAAAATAGTTCTTTAATACATGGAGTTTTACAATATATTGCAGTTTTAAAGTATATAATCCTGCCAGTGTTGTTAAGTAATGGTTTCATATTTGCAAATCATAGCATATAATTTCCTTCAAAGGTATTATTAAATAAGTATATGAGAGGCTAGAGGGATGGCTGAGTAGTTAAGAGCATTTTCAGCTCTTGTACAGGACCAATATTAAATGGCTCACAAATGTAATTCCACCACCAAGGATGCAACACCTTCTTTTGGCACCTGTGTGCACCTGCATACAAATGGCACACAAAATACACACAAATAAATAAACATATATTCAAAGATTATAACTTAGAACATTTTTTGAATGACAGTAACTACACAGACTTCTTCTCATTTATCTAATGTTGATGTATTAATAAGAAATTGAATGGACAATTTAGGATGGGATAACCTATTAGGGAGCTCTGTCCTGGAGAAAACTTGAAATTTCATAGGTTTAGTTTCCCTGTTATGTCTAGAAGAAACTATCTAATAAACTGGTCTTTTGGCCCTTACAATCCTTCACCTCACTCTTCTTCAGTGTTCCCTGAGCCTTATATATATAGGGATTTCATTGTAGATGTATAGATTGGTGCTGGGCACAAACGATTGTAAATATAAGGACCACTAATTGGATTCATGAGATTGAATACATATGTGCATGGGATAAGGAGAGTTGGTGGATATAGATGGAAGAAGGGGAGGGGTAGAAATTATATAAATAACTGTGCTAACTCAAGTATGAATTTCTCAAAATAAAAACAATTAAAAAATAAAATTAAATAAGAATTTGAACAGATAGCCTGAAAATAGAATCCCATTTTCAAAAGTTTATTTTGTATTTCAGACAATGCTCAGTTCTATACAGCCTTGTACTGCCATTCCATTCATCAAGCAAGTGCTAATTATCTGGTATGTATCAAGAACATGGTATAAATTGAAGATTCGTGTGAAAATAAAACCCATCAATTAACTGAATTTCATTCCAACTTTAAGAGGTACAATCCATGGAACAGATACCACACAGTGCCAGAAGTGGTGTGACAGATCCATGCAGAAAAACCAAAGGAGATAAGGAACCCCATAACTAGCTTCTTTACAGTTGTAGAACAGACGTTATTCTAGAACTGAGGGTGTATTAACAGGATATGGGCCTGGCAAGAGCATTCCAGAACAATGTAACCCTACCCACAAACACACCATGACTTGAGAAGACCACACCCTAACCATTCATGGGATGTCATACCCTGTACTTATAATGAGAAAATGTACATCAGTGATTTTGTAGGTAAATCAGAAGCATATTGGGAAGACAATGAAGCATTTTCCACATCACCTAAGCTTAACAAAGCTGTCTGTCTGCCTCAAGTCTCCAAATTTCATAATCCATTTATTTCATATGGGAAATTCTTTATTGAAAGTAAGCTATCTGTCCATGCTATTTCCTGTCAAGATATTCATAATGCTGGTATTATCCATTTGTAACAATGAGAGATTGTCCTTCAATTTCAAATTAAAATTTCTTATTTAAACTAAAGTTTGAAAAATAAGGATTAAGTACCATCTGTGAAATATAATCAATGAATCAGATCTACTGGTTTTACATACAGTCCATTTTCAATAAAAAAGAGGTATAAAATTAAACTTACATTACTTGGAATAGCCAGTCTCCAACAATTGGCATCAAATTCTGTGCAGTTTATAATAATCTACAATTAAATATAGGATCTACTGAAGGATTAGAGGTGATCATGGCACAACAACCTCACATTACCATGTGAAAGGCTGCCATTTAATGAAGTTATATAATGACAGTGCAAGAGGCACATGTATAAATAAAATAAAAGTGGAATATTTAAGCAGATTTGAAATGTAGCACAGAGGTGGACATTGATTGGAGATGCAGACAATTGTTCTTGTAAGCAACAATTAGAAAGAAAAATTTCCTTTGAAAAAAAAGATTTCTGGCCAGTAGTCAAAGCTGTGTCAAAAATAACTTTGTCTCCAAGTTGTTAAAGAAGCTGGATATTAGCAGATCATTTTTAGCTGTTCAGGGATCAGTGTTGCAAGTGGGAGACAGTGACATGGCCAAGTGATAACCTATACTCTATTGAGACATTTAGGTGGATATTCTTTGTTATACTTCTGTGATTTCAAATGTACCAGTTGTAATTATGGAACACACACTACTATTCTCAGCCATGGCTAACTTTCTATGACAGTGGAAAAGCCAAAGTTAAAATTAAATTATACCTGTTTAAAGAGGAACGATAGAAACATGTTATTTTTTACATTCAGCATCTGTAATTTAACATGTCAGTTCAAATATGCCTGAGAATGAATTTCTTATTTTCAGTTACCTTGTGGGTGTAATAGCATGGTTAAGTCCTACTTGAAATGTACAAGTATAATGCTTGCAATATTTTCACTTATATTCTAGCAATTATTATTACTGGAATTCTCAAATGAGAAAGGTGGAAAAATGTTTTCGAACCAAGGAAAAGGGGGAAATGTTCATTATTATTTTCAGGAGGAAACAAATAACACCAGTTGCCAGTGGACAACACTGGTATTTTTGTTAGTACAATAAATTATTAAAGAAGAAAATAATCCTGAAACTGATGGTAAAGTCTCATTTAACTGTCTATGAATTTTGAATATTTCAACAAATGGCTAGCCACTAATTTTATGAGACTTCCCAAGGCCGAATGAATCTAGCAGAAGTATTCTGAAAGTATATGCCATTGTTTTTTAGATTAATGTTAGTAAAGTCTTATATATTAGAAACTCTGAACAAATCGAGTACTAGAATCGACAAAGAAAACCTTATTTCTACAGTGTTCTTTGATTGATAGTAATGAATTGAGATCACATGAAATTTTTATGTTCACACTTTTGGATTCTGAGACCTCAAGTCCTGCTCACCAAATACCAACCTCTCTGGAGTTTTCTCAGGTGTGTTTCTCCACATATATTTCTTTCTTGACAGCGATTTGTTGATCTTTGTGGCATGACGGCAGAGTTGGGTATATCGTTCCCTGTTGGCCAGTCCTATTTGTGACCTCACTTGAGCTGCTCTAGTCATTGCCATGGCAACTCTTCTGCCTCCAAGTTAGTACGGTAATTTAGAACTTACTTCTATCATCCTACTACAAATACTCCCTAGCTTAGTAAAAGAGCCTATATCTGTGTTTGAAAACTACAGAAACAGGTAGCAGGCCTTCTTCTATTCTGAAACTGTCATGTTTTATCCCCAGAGTAAGATCGTTTATAGGATATTTGACCATGGGATTATCAATAGTCTTATCTAGGAAACTGGAAGCTGTCTCATCCATCAATTAGCAAACTCCTCTGGCAAAAAAAAAAAGAAACTAAATTAATTAAGTGGGTAAGTAAGCAGCTATTATGAACATGAACATGTAGTGTCTGTGTGTGACATTTTCACTTATTGTAAATAATACCTGTAGGAGACAATCATTTATTCATAGATATTTACTTAAGTGAAATGAAAACATATGTGTACAGTGAGACTTCTGTATAAATTTTCATCAAACTTTTACTTCTAAAAGAAGAAACAAAGCATTGCAGGAACATAAATATTCCTCAACAAAGAGTGCATTTTAAAACATGCCTTCCTTGCATTCTTACAATGGAAATAAATACAGAAATAAAATGAGCAAATTTATGCTTTTACATTATGCTGAATGGCACTCATCACATTGAGTGAAAGAAGAGAAAATAGCAAGGGGAGTGTATGTATGCCTCTCTTCATACAAAAATCAGTAATTTAAAAAATATTTTATTTTATTTTAATTGAGCATTTGGACATCTCATACAATGTTTCCCAATCAATCCCAGTCCTCCACACCCCCGTAGCCCCATCAGGACTCATGTATTACAACATTAAAATTAAGCCCTGTTCAGGCAAGCTCTTTTTTTTTTTTTTTTTTGGTCTATTCGAGACAGGGTCTCCCTGTAGCCCCAGCTGTCCTGGAACTCGCTCTATAGACCAGGCTGGCCTTGAACTCACAAAGATCCTCCTCAGGCAAGCTCTTGAACTCAGATGACCTTCTATACAAATATACCCACTGGAGTCTAGTCAGAACATCTAGAAATCTTAGGTAAGGCATACTCTTCCTCACCCAGCAGTATCAGCCTCATTTAGTTCTCAGTCCACGGCCAATCCTCACTCATTTCCTTGCTCTGCTCTGAGACCTTGTCTGAGTTGGCATTGGGACTAGTACCTGATTGCCAATATTGCTACAAGTTCACATGTGAAAGCTTCCAGTCATTTATAAGTCACTGCTTTCCTACGTTTATGCACCAACCCTGGCTCTTACAATCTTTCTGCCCCCCCCCCTTCCATAAAAAAAACTTGAGCTGTGGGTGGATGGAGTTTAATATAGCGGTCCTTTCCAGGGATATACTCTCTAGAGGCTCCCATTCTTTGAAGCTTGACTACTGAGGCATTCGGTTTGCATCACATTCCGTTGTGCAAGGAAGCTTTACTGGTGAGAATTGAGGGATGCACTGGTTTCCTCCTTTGGCATATAGAAGTTCAACTAGAGATGTGTCTCCTAGGAAGGGGATTTTTTTTTCAGAGGTGTATTTTCTGTGTCTGACCAGCTGTGAGATTCCGCAGTGGCCTCCATCTGTTGCAAAGAATAGCTTCTTCAATGAGTGGCATACAATATGCTTGTCTGTAAGTACAAGATTCCATATTTAGCATATGAAAAGGAATTTAATTTGTCTACCAATATGACACCGATGGGCTTTTCTCTAGGCTTTATTCCCTCTCCAGCCCTGTGCATTTAGCTGAGTTTGCAGTAGCTCAAATGAGTTCACTCCCATTGAGAGGCTTCCAAGTCCAACTAGATAGCTATTGAATATTCCACAGATAACAGTGCCACCACTATACTAATAGAGGTAGTTTGCTGTGCAGCTCATTATGGTTTCTAGGCTTTAGGACTGGGTTGTACCATTGATTGATTTTTCTCCCTTAACAGTGTGTATACTATCTGGCATTATGAGTGCAAAACTTCAGGTAGAAGGCTTTCTGCTCCATTACTCTAAGTCCTATCCCTGAAGCATGCCCTGTCCTGAGCACTAGGTTATTTTACCTTTTATTTCTGGTAGATCAGCAAGATTTTTAATGATAGCCTGAATTATTTTGAGTGTCCATTGGATTGTTGTCACAGACCATTCAAAGGGAAGTATCTTCTGTCTGGCACTGTGTTTCCTGCCACACAGCCCCCAGGCTACACCACCAATACACTAGTGTTCATACGGTGTATGTTAATTTCTCATGGACGCTTGGGGCATCATATTATACTCTGGATCCTTAACCACCCAGAATCCAATCATCTCTACTTTTTCTCCTTACCTTCCCACCTCCATCCTCCTTACCCAGATCCAGCATCCTTATCTAGAAAACTTCAGAGATGTATACAATGTATCTTCATCATGCCCACCCCTCACTACCACCTCCAATTTCTCCAGACCCTTGTCTAATGTTTCTTTCAACTTCATATCCTCATTTTATACTTTTTTATTTATGTATCTCTCTATTTATTTAGGAGAATCTACCAATTACTACACTCTAAAAGAAAAGTAATTATCCCTCTCCAAGCAGCCATCAACTGCCAGTAGCTCTGCAGGGAGGCATGGGGCCTTAGGAATCCTTTCCCTGTCCATACTGTAATTCTTAACTAACTTGTGAATGCTATTTTAGATTATTATTGAACAAAGTTGATTATTTTAATAGAAAGAAGTGCCTTCCCACTGGTATATGTCATTCTGCTCAAATTCTACAGCTCTGTGACTGTATTTCAATCATTTCCACACACATATGATCAAAGGATTTATGATAGTTTCTATGTATACAACTTTCGTAAAGACTGCAATACATGTAGAACCCAGTATGCAGGGTTTTGTCATTTTACAAGATATTGATTGATTTTCTTGGATGTGGCATCTTAGGCCAAAGCCAATGCACCAATCAAAACAGTGCATAGGAACCATGTACATTTACAATAGAGGCTTACTTTTGAAACCTCATAGACAAAAATATTGCTTTTTCGACTCTGTCAACCTTCTTGTAATAACCTGTATATAGCTTTTCATGTTTATCTTGAGTCAGATCGTGGATCCTAACACAGCATCTAACCTTTCCATCATATAATATTGCCTCAAGTTTGTTCACTGTACCTCTGCATCTTGTCATCTGGTCATTTCACCACAGGACAAATTTGGATAGAACTCTTTCCAAAATTACACTTTTGATATTTTAATGCTTGATGCATGATATGTGATATATTTCACCTTTTCTCTGAGGCTGCTTTTACCTTGAAAGATTTATAACTGTAAAAATGGTATGCTTAAAATAAGAGTACAAAAGCATTATGCATTTTCTCATTAGGCAAAGAAAATGTATTGCCATAACTTTCTAAATGTATTCACTAAAGCCAGCCAGGAGCACTTTACAACATATGTTCTATAAACAAGGGAAATGCATCGTCTTGAATTCTTAATTGTGCATTTCAGACAAAGGAAAGATTGAAAAGTGTTTTTGAAATCAAGTACTCAGTAAACATTTACCTCTTAAAATCTAGTCACAAAGAAAATGACTAAATTATTGTTGTTTCCACTTTCATCACCTTTTAACAACACACTTAAATTATCATCAAGGAAAATGAGATTGATAGTTTAAGCAATCAGTTAATAAACGTAAAAATATGACTAGGTTACAAAACGAAGCATAGAACTGGGGAAATGGCAGAACTCATGAAATCTGGGAAGGAGGAAACGGTGGGTGTGATGGAGTAGTATAAAGATGATTAAATATTTTACATGAAATGCACAAAGATCCAATAAAAATACAAAATATGCACATTTATATAAACCTCCATTATTTTAATTAAGGCAATAGAATGGCTTATGTATTTAAAATATAGTGATGCACATTTATGCATCAAATTAGTATGTGTATTCCTTAATCTACAACTCCCTGTATAACACAGTATTATAAACCTCACTATATATTATTTTTTCATTTATTTATTTGATGCAGGGTTAGACTCTAGGGTCTAGAAAAGGCTAACATGTGTTCTAACACTAACTTGGACTTGACATCTTAGTCCAAAGCCAATGCTCCTTGGACACAAGGGAAAGTTTATCGTGTGTGCTTTGGGAGTTGAGGACACAGCATACTCATGGTACCCAAGTGGTTTAACACTGAGCTATATCCCCAGTTCATTTTTTAAATTAGAAAATGTAAGTCCACAGAGTCTTTTTATAATCATTGTCTTTAGAGAAAAGGGAGAATATTTCCCAAATTATATGTGTGGTTTTCAAATATATTCCAATATTACATTTCTTTTATGCTGTAGATGGTTTATATTCTGAATTAAAACATAATATACATTTTCATAGCCTGTAGCACTGTGGAGTTTAGATTGCTTCTGCATTGCTGAAAGTATAAACCATTTGACTTTGAACTATGTAACAAATAATATTACAAAACTTTTTTTGTATCTATTATTTTGGTCTTTTTTGGAGACAAGGTCTCTGTAGCCACATCTGGCCTGCAACTTCCTGTGTAGACCAGCTTGGCCTCTGGCTCATAGAGATCCATCTGCCTCTGCCTCTTGAGTACTCAGATTAAAGACACATGCTGCCCTGCTGACAAAATCAAGATAAAAGTTCTCTAAAAGTTATATATCTGAAACAACTGAGAACTCTGCTTTTTACTATTACGTTTTATAGAAAATATGCATAATTTGTCTCTATTATAGTATTCTAGTGAGTGTGCATTGTTGATTTGATTACAATGTTTCTGATGATTAATCTTAATGAATGCTTTGTTTATCCTTATTCCTGAGATGTGCCAACACTTTTTCCTTGGGTTGTGTCATGTTGATACTATTCAATTTTAAATGTCAGAGTTAAATAGAGTTTATTTGACAGAAATAGACATAAAGCTGGGCGAGGTGGCGCACGCCTTTAATCCTAGCACTTGGGAGGCGGAGGCAGGCGGATCTTTGTGAGTTCAAAGCCAGCCTGGTCTACAGAGTGAGTTCCAGGACAGCTGGGGCTACAGGGAGACCCTGTCTCAAAAAGTTCAAAAAAAAAAAAGAAATAGACATAAAAAAGAATGACAGATTTGGAATTTTGAGGATGCTGGAAGATCTCAGTTTAAAAGTTCTCTTCTCTTCTCTTCTTTTTTCTCTTCTCTTCTCATTTTTCTTCCTTGAAAAAAATTAACTGAATCACTTTGTAAATTTTGTCAGAGTGTTGTTTAGAGAAGAGCCAGGCAAGGAAGCTACACCAAAATCTGTAACTAGAATTGTAAACTTGCAAGCATCCAAATGATTAAAATTCATGCAAGGTTGCTGTGAGTTTCTAACTAATAAATAGACTACATACTCTCCCCTATCCCATGATAGGTAATAATTTCTGTGGATCAATTCACCTTCAACATAGATTCCTTCCTCAAAATGCTGACTTCTCTACACACAGGCCACATTGATCACTGCAGAGATTGTTTGCAGTAGTTCTTCATGTATTTTGGTATTATTCATTGTACATATATAATGTGAATATATTTGCTAAGTCTGTGAAATGATATTTTTACTTAACATAGTGTAAACAAGAATTTAATATAATTAAGATTTGCTTTTTATCAAGAACATTTAAATTGGATTTTTATACATTTTATCATATTTTAGTCCCCTCACTATCTTCACCCCTCTTGATTGATTCCCAAGTCTTCACAATTTCATGTTCTTGTCCTCTCTCTCTCGCTCTATCGATCTCCAATTATATATATATCTATATATTAATATATATATAGATATAAATTCCAATTGGTGTTTCCTAAAGGCCTTTGGTATGGATCCATCCAATGGAGCCTGGTTAATCTACCAAGGATCACACTTAAAGGAGATTGTCTTTTTCCAGCAGGCATCAGCTGCCAATATTTCCTCATGTATGTTTGGCATTTCTTCCACTTCCACATGTCTCTGCTGGGTCCTGCGCCCACTGGGGGGGGGAGGGGCAGAAAGAAGGCCTGGCCACAAAGTAGGAGCAGCTCCCAGAGTTTCCATGGAAAGCTGGCAGCATGACTACTGACAGCAACTTTCTAACAGTAATTTTGTGATCCAGATACCACAAAGCTAACAAAGTGGAGCACAACTAATTGTAAGCTGGGCCTTAGCCCATGACTCAGCAGCCAGAGGGTACCATCCTCACCCTCCCTGAACCTGGTGAATTTATACCGACCACCTCTCTGGTTTGTCCCTCATGGCCCAGCTCTTGGTTATTTCTTCTGTTTCACTCTAGCCTATGCCATCATTGCCCACACAGCCCAGCAGTAGTATTCCTATCTCTACCTTTCCATGCATCAGTCTGATCCTTAGCATTCACCTCCACATACTGAGTAAACTTCGTCCTCACATAACCTCTTGAGTATAATTCTTAGTTTCTCTCCTGTGAAAGGAGGTAATAACCTCTTCTCTTGATATGGCTGGGTTTGAAAATACCTCAGGGAAAGATACTCTGGAACCCAGAAAAGCTTCTGTTTATCATAAAGAATCAAGGCAGTGACCCAGGCCCTGTTAGCAACTCTATTTTTTATTTTATTTTCATTTATTTTTTTTTTATTTTTGGTAATTTTGAGACAGGGTTTCCCTGTAGCCCCAGCTGTCCCGGAACTCACTATGTAGACCAGTTTGGCCTTGAACTCACAAAGATCTGCCAGCCTCTGCCTCCCAAGTGCTAAGATTAAAGGCACGCACCATCACGCTCAGCATTCTATTTTTAAAATCTGGATCCTATTTCTCTAGGTGCTCTCTCTCTCTCTAGATCTCATTTCTGACAGTATGAACCCTTTTGGGAACTATATTAAATGCTAGAACTCTCTGGGAGCATGCTGGCTAAGCCCCCTTGGTTTAGAGGTAGTTTCTGAGCCAGTGAACTGGTTCAAAAGGTAAACCACCTTGAAAACAAGCCTGATAAGTTTGAGGAGAGAAGTGACTCCTGCCAAGTTTTCCTCCCCAAGTAAGTCATCACATATGAACACACTCACACCCAACACAGGAGATTTGTACATGTTTTTGAAAAATACTTCATAGCTTTGGAAAGCTAAAATGACTTGCCCAAGCTCACAGTCAATGACAGGGCAGGCCAGCAGATGCCACCTACTCCTCTTGTCACTAGATAGATAAGGATGATCTTGAATTTCTGATTGTCCTGGTTCTACCAAGTGCTGGGATTATATACTTATATCACCATGCCTAATTTTATTAGAAGTGTCTTTCCAGTCCCATTTTTAAGGCTCTTATCAGAGCCAACTGCTATGTGTCATGGACCTATGCTTCTTTCCTTCCCTTTCCAGCATGCAGAAGGGACTGGACCTCTGGATTCCCTCACAGTCCCCTATGTTTAATATCTGGCCAACTGCTTACTGCAGTGCTTTTGTATGTCTTCCTTATCAGAAAGTGTGCTCCTTCATACTCTGGACTACCTTCGTCTAGCTTGGCATATGTCTGTTGTTTAATAAATGTGCGTTACACTGAACTAATTGGATTTCATTCATTGTAAGTCCCCATTCAAGCCACCTACCTCTTTTTTGAAAGTGGGTGATGATCTTGTGTAGAACTGAGATGACCTTTCCATGAGTAGTTCAAAGGACAAGCAGAATTCCTGACACTGAGAAAGAAGTATGCCCACAAGATCCTTGCTTGCCTAGTTATACACATTTGGATGCATCCTATGCCTTTTTCCTGTTCCTCCTCTTGAACATTCCCTTCCTTACTCCTAGGGATACTTTATATCTGAAGGGTTCTGCCAAGGATTGGTGATTTTGTATACCTTGAATGGGCTACCAGTAAATCTGGCATAGGTCAGCATGGCCAGTCTGTCCACATGTCTGTGCTGGGATTTTATCTATCTTGAGATTATGTGAGAATTGCACATACTGTCACCTTTGTTGCAAGTGCATATGAGTAACTGACCAGTGTCTGAAAAAAGTTTATTTACTTGTGGTCATCCAGGCACCTCTTCCACAATGGTTCCTCAGCCTTTAGAGGTAGAAGTTTGATACAGGCATCCAATTCAGCCATAAGAACTCTGAAGTCTTTTTTTCTCTTCATGTTGGCCAATTGTGGGTTCTCTTGTCAATCCCACATGCTTCATAAGGAAGGTTCTGTGCTGAGTTGAGAAATAAATTCATCTACAGGTATACAGGTATAACAATAAGTAACTAAGAGTAACATTAATACTATATTTATGTCTTTGTTGCTTTAAATTGCTGTGATAAAACACCAACAGAAACCAACTTGGGGAGGAAATTTTTTATTTGGCTTACAGAAGAGTTCACCATCAAAAAAGTTAAGGTAAAAACTCAGGACAGGGACCTGTAGTCATAGACTATGGAGGATAAGTGCTTATTAGCTTGCTCTCGTGGCTTGTACTCAGCCTGCTTTCTTATACAATACAATATCACCTGCTCAGAGGTGACACCACTCACAGTTAGCTGCCCTCCTCATATCACTTAATAATCAAGAAAATGCCTCATAGACATGGCCAAAAAAAACAATAAAATGGAGAAAATTCCTCAATTGAGGTTCCCTTTAATGAGGTGTGTCAGGTGACATTTTGTCAATTTGACACCTAATCACATTGCTATAATACCACAACCTTTCCATTTCTTATCCCAAAGATATGGTGTTCGTATCACAATGTAAGGTATTATGAGCTTAAAAGCTTCCCAGTCCTTAAAAACCCAACTTCACAGTCTCTTTTAAAAGTCTCTCAACTGTGGGCATCTGTAAAATCCAATACAAATACTGTCTTATTTCAAAATGGAATAACTTATTTCAAAATGGAATAATGACACAACTAAGCAAAACCTAAGTATTGCCAATAGCTCAAGACTGGGTATCTGTAATTCACTAACAAACTCCAAAGGGCCCATAAGGCCCCACTGCTCTGGCTCGGCAACCACAGGGCACACAGCTTTTCTTCCCCAGTTTGGTGTGCTCCATCCCATAACTCTGCTGCCCCTGATGGTCATCCCATGGTCCTGGCATCTCCAATATGCTGTGGTGTCCATTGAAACTGATGATGCACCTTCAACAAGGGCTTTTACTGGTCTCACAAGATGCCAAGTCTCAGGTCTTCTCAATAGATACAGGAGACTCTTACGCTTAATACAGGAGCTCTGACATCAGCAATGGATTATTCTACCAAGGAGATGTTGGCCAGGGGATCCAAGCCCCCACAAAAGGTAAAGGCTCCTTGCCTCTAAACTGGGATACCTGCAAGAAGAGAGGTGATAAGGCCCTGTTGTCGAAGACCTGATGTAAACGTGGGAAAGATGTATTGAGACCACACTTGCAAGTGTACAGATGGTCTCTGGAATACCAGAGAGTGTTACTAAAGGCCACTAACCCAAGAAAGCATTCTTATATAAGAAATTAGATAATAGTGTTCATACTTTATGCTCTTCTTCAGTATAACATCATGTCCATGGATATAATCGAAGGCTATATAATAAGAAACAGTGCCAGACATAAGAAACTTCCCTTTGAGTTGTTGGCGAGGGTAGCCTTATAGACTCCAAAAAATCACACAGGCTATTGGCACAGCCCTCGTTTGTCTCCAAGAACTTGAACATAAGACCCTATTGGTGAAGGTAGGAGATATTTTGGAAACAGGACTTTGATCAAAGCACCTGCAACTGACTTTGAAGCCCCACCCCTGAAGGCTGACTCTCAGACTTTTGAAGGATGTTTTGGAAACTGCTAAGCGAGCAAATCACTTGATGGTCCCACCCCAGCTTTAAGGCCTAATAAGCACAATAATGACCTGCACAGGATACTACATTGGGGCATCAGTGGCATTTTTATTTATTTTTATTTGTGTGGGGAGGGGTAATTAACAGCTATCTAATCGGAATTAAAGCCTGCTGAATGGCAGAGAACTTACGTGTGGTACTATAAACATACACATGCATACTTACATGTAGTACTATAAATATGCACATGGTTGGAGAGGTCATAGCTACTAAAGAAACCCTAGACAAATATAATTTTTAAATGCTGAATACAGATCCTTATATTACAGACAAGAATGCCTAGTCACCACTCATCAAAGAAGTTTCTTTTCAACAGAAAGAGAATATTACAGAATTTGTGTGTGTGTGTGTGTGTGTGTGTGTGTGTGTGTGTGGTGGGAGTAATTAACAGCTCTCTAATTGGAATTAAACCCTGCTGAATGGCAGAGAACTTACATGTGGTATTATAAACATACCAAATACACATGCCTGGAGAGGTTATAGCTACTAAAGAAATCCTAGACAAATGTAATTTTTATATTCTGAATACAGATCCTTTGTATTACAGACAAGAATGCAAGTCACCACTCATCAAAGAAGTTTCTTTTCAACAGAAAGAGAATGGTACAAAATTCCACAACTAGACACACACAGAGAATATATTTCTGTGAAATTTGCAACCCTAAGTAAAACATTTGCAGTGGAAGTTCTAAAGCCAAAGCTTGTGGAACATAGTAGAACAAGGGTAGAGAGAATACTACTTTGTCTCTCAAATCTCATCAATGAAGCTCCTTCATGCAACAAAGAAGAACAACACGAAAGGCCACAAATGGTCAAAACATAGAGAATAAGAGTCTGCAGAGTGCGGGCCCATGGACAGGCCCATGGACACTCTTATTTTAAATTCTACCCATCCTGGGCTCTGGGACTATTGTGGAAGATGGGCTGGAAATATTGTTAAGATCCAGGGTAGAGCCAGGCGTGGTGGGACACGCCTTTAATCCTAGCACTTGGGAGGCAGAGGCAGGCGGATCTTTGTGAGTTCAAGGCCAGCCTGGTCTACAGAGCGAGTTCCAGGACAGCTGGGGCTACAGGGAGACCCCGTCTCGAAAAGACCAAAAAAAAAAAAAAAAAAGATCCAGGGTAGGAGTTGCATGACCATATTGAAACAGTCTTACAGACTCCTGGTAATTTACTCACATCTATCTACAGCAATAATGTCAGCATGCACAAGACTTGTTCAAATTCAAGGAAACATAAGACCAACTTAGAACTTGGGAAATGGTCAGAAGGCTCTGATCTTAGCTGAAGAACTGTTTTGAAGCTTATTACTGATGGGAGAAGGAGAGCTGATATTCTTTACGGGAATGACTCTAGATAGGCTGACCAGTGGATGAACTTGTAATGAGGGACATCTCCACACACTTATTTGTATTTGTAGGCTTTAATGAAAATGACAGAATGTGTGTAATCCAGTGGGTATGATGGGGGAGGATGTATAAAGATGATTGAGATGTTTTGTATTAAATACTCAAAATTCATTAAAAATAATAATAAATATGCCAAATTACATTTAAAACAACTAAAAGTAAATAAACTGATATATTTAAAAATACAGGCACATTATCAAAAGTGATATACAGATTCAATGTAGACCCAAATCTGTTTTTCATGGCACAAAAAGTGATCTGAGAGATGTATGTTTGGTTTTGAATGAGTGGGATTGACAACTTGAGTAACCACTATTGTAAGCAGTGTGGAGAACTCTTGAAAAAATAAAAATTAGTCTAAGATGGGGCAGAGTTAGATGTGCGCTACACAGCACAACACCAGTGTGTGCCCCAGCTCGTGGGGTGCAGACTTCAGAACAACAGTCTTCAAAAGTCCAGCTGAGGCCAGCCTGCCTGGGTGCTTTCAGTACCCCTGTGGCCCCTATCGCCCAGGACCTTCCAAACATTTTCCCAGTGTGTGATGTGGATGGAGTTAGACACGTGCCACACAGCACAACACCAGTGTGCACCCAGTGCAGGGTACCAGCACTCATGCCAAAGTAGCAAACTACCCCCCCAGCCTAGCGGAGTGGTGGTGCAGAGGATCTAGCAAGCACAGGCAGAGAATTAGTGATTAGAATCTGGGCAGCCAACGTTAAGTCACCAGAACCCAAAGAACACACAAATCCACATGCCAAAGACACACACACACACACACACACACACACACACACACACACAGAAAAAAAAACCCAAATAGGAAAATCTCATAATAAACCCACACTGAAATCCACCAACCCTACAGAAGATTCTTACAAGGAAATCTCCCTGGAAGGAAACCAAGACATGGACTTTAGAAGAACAATTGTGGACATATTCAAAGAAATTAGAGAACTAAGGGAAGAGAATGGAAAACTGAAGTTGGATCAAGAGGGTGATAATGACAGACATTGGAAAGAACTAAAGGGAGAAAAACTCCAGAAGGAAGTGGAAACACTGAAAAGATCCCAGGCCAAAATGAAAAAAGAAAATGACCAACGAACCAAGGAGCTACAAGATGAGAATGACAAACTCCAGAAGGAAGTGAAAGAAATCACAGGATGAAATAAAAAGGAAATTGAACATTCATCCAATCAACAGGAAATGATAGAAAAAAGCCTCAGAAGCATAATGGAAGAAGCAGAAAAAGAAAATCAGACCTGCAGGATAACATGGACCAACTAGAATTCTCAAGTAAAGATTATGAAAAATAAAAAAACAAAAACACAAGAGTGGAACAACCAGGAAATGTGGGACACTATGAAAAGACCAAACCTCTGCATCATAGGGATAGAGGAAGGAGAAGAATCCAAAGACAACACTATTGACCAGATCTTCAACAGGATAATAGAAGAAAATTTCCCCAAACTGAAAAAAGACAAACCCATACAAAACAATAAGCACATAGAACACCAAACAGAAAGGACCAGAAAAGAAATTTCCCATGGCCTATCATTGTTAAAATAGTAGATGCTCAAAACAAAGACAAAATACTGAAAGCCACAAGAGAAAAACAACAAGTTACATATAAGGAGAAATCCATCAGAATCACAGCTGACTTCTCAGTGCAAACTATGAAAGATAGCAGAATGTGGATCAAAGTGTTCCCAGTACTAAATGACTTTAGATGCCAACCCAGACGACTATACCCAGCAAAAATGTCAATTATAGTTGAATTAGAAAGAAGAATCTTTCACGATATGAACAAGAAGAAAGAATACATGTCTAAGAAACCAACATTTCAGAAAATCCTTGAAGCAATCCAAAGAACAGAGGAAAGGAGCATCTATCCCTAAGCAGATAAAGAGAGAAAGAAGCAAAGTTATAACACAGTAAATACAATCCTAGACCAAGAATGAAAACAGAAAATAAGGTAAAAGGAAGCAACACACATTTCTCAATAATAATATTAAATACTAATTGTCTAAATTCCCCAATCAAAAGGCATAGTCAAGGAGAATGGAATAGGAAACTGAATCCTTCTAAATGCTGCCTATAAGTAACCCATCTCACCCTCAAGGATAGACACCATCTTAGTGTGAAAGGATGGAAAAAATATTCTAAGCAAATGGTACCAAGAAACAATCTGGAGTGGCTATTCTAATATCATACAAATAGATCTCAAAGTAAAATTAATCAGAAGAGACAAAGAGGGCCATTGCATCCTTGTCAAAGGAACAAAGAACCATGAAGATTTCACAATCCTAAATAGCTATGCACCATACTCTGACACACCTAACTTTATAAACGCAAATCTGCAGACCTCAAGACACGGATCAATCCTAACACACTAATAGTGAGGGACTTCAACACCCCACTGAGCCCCTTGGATAGATCAACAGGACAAAAAATAAACAGAGAGCCATCAGAACTGAGCAATACAATACAACAAATGGACCACATAGACTTCTACAGAATCTTCCACCCAACTACCAGAGAATATACTTTCTTTAAAATTTTTTTTTATTTGTTTATTATTCTTTAAGGGATTCACAATATAAAAACACAGTTGCTTTCAGATCACATTTACGTTGCTCAGTTTGCCATACAATTAGGTAATTGGTACTAGCATCCACAGAGGAGGGATACCATTCATTGTTTGTTTTTCTGGAACTGTGTTACTTCACTCAGCTTGACATCTAGCTCCAGCCATTTACCTACAAAGCTCATGATGTCAACTTTCTTAGAGAATATACTTTCTACTCAGCATCTCTTGGAACATTCTCCAAAAGCAACCACATACTGGGGTGCAAAAGGAACCTCAACAAATACAAAAGGATAGAAATTATTCCATGCATTCAATCAGTCCACAGTGTGATAAAGCTCAATAGGAATACCAGAATAAGCCCAACTAGCTCCAAGAACACATGGAGACTAAACAACACCATCCTGAATAATAAATGGGACAGGGAAGAAATAAAGAGTGAAATAAAAGTGTATTAGTCACTTTTCTGTTGCTGTGATAAAACACCATGACCAAGAAACTTACAAAAGGAAGAGTTTATTTGAGCTTACGACTGATGGTTCCAAGGAATTAGAGTCCATTGTGGTGGGAGGCATGGCGGCTGGATCTGGAGCAGCAAGCTGAGGGTCACATCTCGCAAAGAGCACAGGAAGCAAAGAGAATATTTGGAGCCCACGAGGCTTGTTAAACTCACTAAGCCTGCCCCCAATAACGTACTTCCTCTAGCATGGCCACACCTTCTAAGATCTCCAAAAACAGTGCCACCAATTGGAGACAAATGTCTGAATACTTACAGCCTCCTGTGGGGAACACTCATTCAAACCACCACAAAAAGTATTCATGGAACTTAAAGAAAAAGACAATAGAACACAAAAAAGCTGCGGGTGATACTTTAAAAGCACTCTTGAGAGGGACATTTATAGACAAATAATCAATCTAATACTGCAGCTAAAAACACTTGAGAAACAACAACAAATGAACCCTAAACCCAACAGACAGGAAGAAATAATAAAAACCAGAACAGAAATCAATGAAATAGAAACAAAGAAAACAATACATAAAATCAATGAAACCAAAAGCTAGTTCTTTGAAAAGATAAAAAAAAAATTAGACAGACCTCTAGCCCAGGTAATCAAGAGAGAGAGAGAGAGAGAGAGAGAGAGAGAGAGAGAGAGAGAAACTCCAAATCAATAGAATTCATGATGAAAGGGGAAGCATCACAACAGACAAATAAAAGATCCAGACAATCATATGGGAATACTTCAAAAATCTATACTCCACTAAATTGAAAACCTAAGAGAAATGGATGAATATCTGAAATCCTGGGAAACAACAAAGCTTAATCAAGAAGAAATTGATGGTTTTAACAGACCCATGATATTTGAGGAAATTGAATATGTAATTAAAAACCTCCCAACTAAAAAAAAACCTTGGTCCATATGGTTTCACAGCAGAATTCTATAAAACACTTAAAGAGGTCCTACAGCCATTGCTATTCAAACTGTTTAGAAGGATACAGAGGGAACGCCCCCAAACTCCTTCTATGAAGCCAGCATCACTCTAATACCAAAACCAGACAAAGATACAAGCAAAAAAGAAAGCTACAGACCCATCTTACTAATGAATATAGTTGCAAAAATTCTCAACAAAATACTTGCAAATTGCATACAGACCCACATCAAAAAGATCATCCATCATGATCAAGTTGGATTCACACCAGAGATGCAGGGATGGTTCAACATACATAAATCAATAAATATCAAAAAACACATAAATGGACTGAAAGACAAAAAACACATGATTATCTCAATTGATGCAGAAAAAGCCTTTGACAAGACCCAGCATCCCTTCATGGTTAAAGTCCTAAAGGGAATAGGACTGAAAGGAACATTCCTCAACATGATCAAGGTCATATACAGCAAAGCCACTCCCAACATCATCCTAAATGGAGAAAAAATTGGAACCATTTCCCTTGGAACCTGGCAAGGCTGCCCCTTATTGCCACTCCTCTTCAACATAGTGCTTGAAACACTTGCTAGGGCAATAAGACAAGATAAGTTAATTAAAGGAGTACTAATCCAAAAAGAAGAAGTTAAGCTATCCCTTTTTGCAGATGATATGATTGCTTACCTAAGGGATGCTAAAACCTCCACCAGAAAACTTCTAGAAATGATTAAGAGTTTTAGTAAAGGGGCGGGATACAAAATTATCTTAGAAAAATCAGTAGCCTTTCTTTACACCCACAATAAACTGTGGAGAAGAAATATAAGAAGACCTTCAAACTCACAATAGCCTCAAAAATAGTAAGATATCTGGGAACAAACCTAACTAAAGATAACAAAGACCTCTACAACAAAAATTTTAAACCCCTGAAGAAGGAGATTGAAAATGACAACAAAAGATGGAAAGATCTCCAATGCTCATGGATTAGGAAAATTAATATAGTAAAAAGTGTCCATTTTACCCAAATTGACATACATATTCAATGCAATCCCAATCAAAATCCCTATGAGCTGCTTCACAGACTTGGAAAAAAACCCTTAAATTCTTATGAAAAAAAAAAAAGACTCTGAATGGCTAAAACAACCCTGAGTGAAAAATGCAATACAGAGGGGATTACCCTACCAGTCTTCAAACTATATTACAGGGCCATAGTCATAAAGACAGCCTGATACTGGCAGAAAAACAGACCTGTTGACCAATGGAACAAAATTGAAAATCCAAACTTGAGCTTATACAACTTCATCCATATCATATTTGACAAAGGGCCCAAAAAAATCCTCAATGGAGGAAGGATAGCATCTTCAGCAAATGGTGCTGGCAAAATTGGATCATCAATTGTAGAAGATCAAAGTTAAACCTCTAACTCTCACCCTGCACAAAAATAAACTCCAAGTGGATCAAAGATCTCAACATGAAGCCTGAAACCCTGAAGTTGATAGAAGAAAAAGTTGGCAACAACCTACAAGACATAGGCATAGGTAAAGACTTTCTAAATCAGAAAGCAACTGCACAAGAAGTAAGGTCAACAGTTGACAAATGGGACCTCATAAAACTCAAAAGCTTCGGTACAGTGAAAGAAGCAATCAAGGAGGTGAAGAGAAAAGCCACAGAGTGGGTGGAAATCTTTAGCAGTGATACATCTGAGCAATAAGTTCAAGAATATGTAAACTATTCAAAAAACAAAGAAGGAAGAAGACAAATGACCTACTCAAAAAGTGGAGTAAAGAGCTGAATAGAGACTTCACCAATGAGGAATTAAAGTGTTCAACAACATTAAAATTAAGGAAATGCGGTGCTGGAGAGCTGGCTCAGTGGTTAAAAGTACCCTCATGGCAGCTATGAACCGTCTTTAACTCTAGTTTCAGGGGAAGCCAATACCCTCTTTTGACCTCTGCAGCATTGCACGACCTGGGTGCAGCAACCTACATGCAGACAGTACATCCATACACATAAAATAAATTAAGGAAATGGAAATTAAAACCACTCTCTGACATCATCTCACTCCAGTATGGTTAGCTAAGATCAAGAAAATAAGAGACAACAGATGCTGCAGGGTTGTGGGGAAAGGGGAACACTCATCCACTGCTGATGGTAAAGTAAACTGCTACAAACATTATGGAAAGCAGTGTGGAGAACACTTAAAAGACTCAAAATGAGCCTGCCACCTGACCAAGTCATACCACTCCTGAGTATTTACCCAAAAGACTCATCCTACTGCAAAGATACATGACATCCATGTTTATTGCAGCTCTCTTCACAATAGCAAAGAGCTGGAACCAACCCAAATGCCTTTCAACAGACAAATGGATGACAAAAATGTGGTACATCTACACAATGGAGTACTAGTCAGTGGTAAAGAAAGATGGCATCATGAACTTTCCAGGTAAATGGATGGACTCGAAGCCATTATGCTAAGTGAAGTAACACAGTCCCAGAAAATCAATTGATGAATGGTATCCCTCATTTGTGGATGCTAACACCATCCTCAGATGAAAGGCAAGATGAACAACATTATTGTTATATTTCTGTTTATCTGAAAGCAACTATGTTGTTATAATGTGAATCTCTCAATGGGCTCTACAATTCACCCACCACTTATTTTCAGACTCTGTAATTACTGTACATGGATGGAGAGTATGTATCCATATTTTAGAGTAATATAAAATGAATGGAGGAAAATGTGAATTCCTAAGCATAAAAAAAAAGACTGAGAGAAAGATGCAGATGGTTTTGGCAGAATGCATGGTCTGGGGTGGGGTGGTGGGAAGGGAAAGGGGAATATGCCTGAACTGAATTGAAAAATGATGTCTGAAATACACAAAACATCAATAAAAAAGAAAAAATATTCTTTAATGATTTAATTCAGACGCCAAAAATTTTAATGAAAAATGATTTCTTGGAATATGATTGTGGATATAAACTATTTCTAAGATTAGGTCATGTTAAGATCAATAACTGGGAAAAGAGTTTTTTGGCTTCAATTTAATTATTTATTAACTTGAATTTAATACAAATTTTGGGACTAAATAAACACTNTGGAAAGCAGTGTGGAGAACCCTTAAAAGACTCAAAATGAGCCTACCACCTGACCCAGCCATACCACTCCTGGGTATATACCCACAAGACTCATCCTACCACAAAGATACATGCACATCCATGCTTATTGCAGCTCTCTTCACAATAGCGAAGAGCTGGAATCAACCCAAATGCCCCAGTATACTCAGCGGTAAAGATGACATCATGAACTTTGCAGGATGGAACTAGAAGCCATTATGGTAAGTGAAGTAACACAGTCCCAGATGAAAGGCAAGCTGAACAACATTATTGTTATATTTCTGTTTATCTGAAAGCAATTATGTTGTTATAATGTAAATCTCTTTTTAATTTTTTTTTATTTTTGTATGTGTATGAATGTACTGTCTGTAGGTTTGTGCACCCATGTCGTGCAATGCCGCGGAGGTCAGAAGAGGGTTTACTGCCTGCCTGTAGGTTTGTGCACCCATGTCGTACAATGCTGCGGAGGTCAGAAGAGGGTCTTGGATTCCCCTGGAACTGGAGTTCTCCTGGAATTGGAGTTGCAGACAGTTCTTAGCCACCATGTGGGTGCTGGGGGTCGAACCCCGGTCCTCTGCAAGAGCAGTCGGTGCTCTTAACCGCTAGGTTATCTCTCCAGCCCCTATAATGTAAATCTCTTAACGGGCTCTAGAATCAATCCACCACTTACTTTCAGACTCTGTAATTACTGTACATGAGTGGAAAGTATGTATGCATATTTTAGAGTAATATAAAATTAAAGGAGGAAAATGTGAATTCCTAAACATAAAAAAAAAAAGACTGAGAGAAAGATGCAGGGCAGGTATGGCAGAGTGCATGATCTGGAGTGGGGTGAGGGGAAGGGACAGGGGAATACGTCTAAACTGAACTGAGAAATGATGTCTGAAGTACACAAAACATCAATAAAAGCACTTAAAAAAAGTAATCATATATCTACCAGTGGTCACTCTCTACTCTCCATGTTCCCTCGGCCCCTGGAAACCATGGATCTACTTCCTGTCTCTATAGTAATTAAGAAAGATGGGGACATTGACCTCTGGCCTATGCATGCTCAAACACACACACACAACCATACAAATGCACACATACATACATGTGAAAACATGCAAATGTAAACATAGGCCATTACAAAACAGCAAACTAATTCCACATGAAAGAAATATTTTAGTAGGTTTCTGGCAAACAAAAACCTTGCATTTGAAACTGGAAGATACATTTGTACTCTTCAGAAGTATGACTCAATACTCTGCTTGTTTTTATTATACTGAGCCTGCTTTCCTTTATAAACAGCAAGTTTCCAGTTACAATGATAGCCAGAAATGAACACAGATGGAAGTTTGAAGTTTCAATGCTTCTTTATATGGTAAAAATTAGGTTCCTATTTTCATATTTTATTATTTGGGAACAAAAATGTGTTCACTTTACACACACACACACACACACACACACACACACACACACACACGGACTTTTCAATTAGAAAATACTACCACTTTAGTGCATAGCATACTGGATAGCAGAATTTGTAAAAGAATTTAGTGAGTGAGCCAAGATTAATGTTATTCCTTGAAAGTTTCAAGTGCATTATCCAGCACCTACATTAAGTTGAAATAGTATCTACCAACTCTAATAAGCCTGTGTTGGAAATATATCTACCTTATTTGCAGTTCTCCACTGTGTCGTTTAATCTAAGGGAATGTCTTCTTTCTTACTCAAAACATCTTTCACTTGCTGAAAAAAATTTTATTATTATTTTTTAAATTTTATTTATTTTTGTATGTGTATGAATGTACTGTCTGCATGTAGGTTTGTGCATCATGTCGTGCAATGCCACTGAGGTCAGAAGAGGGTCTCGGATTCCCCTGGAACTGGAGTTCTCCTGGAATTGGAGTTACAGACAGTTCTTAGCCACCATGTGGGTGCT
>VZQC01001938.1:590601-607767 GCA_009823505.1 Rhizomys pruinosus | reverse complement strand
ATGAGGACCCAAATATTAGTTCACCTGATTATTGAGAAAAGGGCCCAAACCACATATTAAACAAAGACAGCATTTACTTTTTTTTTTTTTTTTTTTTTTAATTTAATTTTTATTGATGGTTTGTGGCATTTCTATACATCATTTTCCAATCAGATCAGGCATATTTCCCCTTTCCCTTCCCCCCCCCACCCCAAACTCCCATCCCAGATCATGTATTCGCCATTAACTGTCCTGCATCTTTCAGGATTTTTTTTTCTTTTCATGTTTTAGATCTATAAGTGCATAATTCCACTAAAGTAGTCAGCATCCTTCGTGAGCAAAACCGAATCTATTTAAGACTGGCTGTGTGCCCAAACCCCCACAGCTCCCTACCCAATTCAGGGAGTGGACAGCTCGTTTGTCCAATAAAGTTGATCAAATGAGTTGTCACAAACACTACATCGCTGTAGTTTCACCGTCACCCCAATCACAGCCCCTTTACACTTTCTACCACGGCCCCTCTTCCGCAGATTGTTCCCCTATGGCTTAGAAAAGGGGCCAGGTGGATGAGAAGTTAAAACTCTCCTCTCTTATGGAGCTGTTGACTTCGAATCTGGCAAATCCGGCTGCTCCCTATTGCATGGGCTGACAGTTGTCCAGGAGTAACCTTTCATCCTACTATATGAAAGCACAAGCAATTAGAGCTATATAGGTATTTAAGCGCACTAGTCGAGTTTATGGTAGGTTACTTTGTTACAGACACATATGTTTGGATATATGTTAATCCATGAATACCATTTTATACCCCCTGATAAAAATAACAGGGTCTTACTGTGGCTATATATGAACATTCTCCTAACCTGTAGATGATGTAGGCTTGTGGCATCAACCATGGCTTATTTCTCCAAAGTGACGTGAGTGATGGCCAGAAGCAGCCAATAAGTTAACCTACTAGCTGGAGTTGATCCACAGATTGCAACAGGCACATGGCTGCCTCTGCTGCACAGTATTTCCAGGCAGGTGAAGTATACCAAGTGCTCACCTAAAGAACAGTGAGTCAAATGTCCCTCCTCACATGCTCTCCAACGATCTTCATAATCCTACTAAAGATAGAGATAAAATTCAACATGTAGTCCATAGTAACTGTTAGTAAAGGTCGTTTGTGGCCGCATGTGACTCAGTAGTATAGAGTATACACAGATAGCAGACCCGAATAACTCTGCGAGGCCAGGATTGTAGAATGTGCGGATCTAGGTATAGCCTGGAAGCGAACTGACTCTTATTCTAGTGTGAATAACCTACTCGGTCCTCATGATGCGGAATCTCCGCAGAAGGCCAGTTCTCTGTACTCCCTATAGCAGCAAGTGCTCAGGCTAACCACTGAGCCAGTCTCTCCAGTCCCAAAGATTAAGTGTGCCCAAATCAACTAGTCGCACTCTTAACCCAATAGTTAACGAATATACAAAACATTCGGCAGCAGATATCACACCATATACTCTAAGACATCGGTACATTATTCGTGTGCCCTCTCTCTTACCAATATGTGCCGTCTAAATATTCAACCAAAACATCGAGCAGAGTCAATGGTAACGCCTCTGTTACAACTCGCTAATGTGGTATCGGTCTCCTGGTATACCTCCTGTGTCCAAGACATTCCCCCTGGAATATGATCAATGAACAACCCTGCTATGACTTGATGTAGGATCAAAGAGCGTCCTATGCAATAGAAATTATAGAAATAAATATCGCTTTTGCCTAGTAAAATAGTCGCATTCGCCACGAAAATGATAGCTACAATTCTCTAGTATTATATTTGGTTTGAACAGAGTATAATCCTTTTTCACAGTTCTTATGTCTATTAGTCAATTACAAGAAGCATTTTTTACCGGTTTTATAAGAGATTACCTCTATAATAGTTGTCCTCAATTACAGTTGGAAAATGACATCATCATAGTCGTATTTCTCCTTGTTCTATGCGTGATACAAGGGCAAGAAAGTCATATCAAAACCTTTGTTGCACTTAGAAGGTATAAGTTTTTCATTAGGACTTATTATAGATAGTTGTTACATGTAGGATCCACAGAAGGTGTTCGATGTTCTAGCAAATCTGAGGCTTTTCTTCCTTTCAGTGTTCAGACGCGTCAACCTTTCAGTTGCCACTTTTTGGTACATCAACCAGCTACTTCCAAATAGCTATAAGCTGAATATCTTTTCTTTACTCAGCCTTAAAAGTTAGAGTGAAACATGGTTATGTAACCTGTAAGTGGAAAATACAAAATCTTACCCTATAGTAGTTTTAAGGATTTGATTGCAAGGTTTTCCTGACTAGAAGTTTCAATGGTCTCCTGTCTGAATATAACCCCCCCCCCGTTTTGTTTTTAACCCTTTGAGTCTCCTGAAGACAGTTGTATTTTATAACACTAACTGTAGGGTGGATTCAAGGCACAGATTTCATCAATTCACCCATGTTGTTTTTGGTGGTGACTATATATGATTTAACTTGGGAAGCAAACTTAAAAAAATATGGAACGCTTCACAAAAAAAAAAAAAAAAAAAAAAAAAAAAAAAAAAAAAAAAAAATAATAGAGAACATTTGTATGTGCCAATCCCAAAGTTTTATTTTAAGCTTTTTTCTTAAGAGACTGATTTTTTTTTGTATGTAGAAACACAATAAGTTGGGACAACAGCCAAATATATTCTACATTATATACTCAGATGGCATTACCGTTTTTATCAGAGGGTCTGTAAAACCAATGTGGTTTAATAAATGTCACATTATTTTACTTTTTTACTTAAGAATCCTAAAACACCATGTGTACTGTAGACAGTGTCTAGGTGAAACTTGGTACTTGCTGACCACTTCACATCAATTAAATATGCCTTGATTGAAATATACATCGTGTCCGCTCTCCCAACTCCATCCCCCTCTTACCAATATCACATATCAGTTACATTTTCCCTGATTGCAGTCTTTTCTGTTGTCTTTTCTTTTAATATGTCTAATTCCTCGTTCCATGAGATAATACTGTTATATTCTGGGTGATTGGTCCGTACTAGCATCCACATATGGAGGGACACCATTTGTCGTTTGTTTTTCTGGGACTGTCGTTACTTCACTTAGCACAAAATGTCTCCAGCTCCATAACCATTTACCTGCAAAGTTCAGATGTCATCGTCCCTCTTTACGCTGCATAGAACTCCATGGTAATACATACCACATTTTCTCTATCCACTTCGTCAGTTTGAGGGGCACCTGGGCTGTATCCAGCTTTTTGCTATTGTAAAAAGCAGCTGCAATTAAACAGTAGCTGTGCATGTTATCTTTGCTCAGTAAGTGTGTCTTGTGGTATAACTATACCCCAGGAAAAAGTAGATATAAACTGCGACCGATAAAGGACAGGCTCATTTTTGAGGTCTTTTAAGGGTTCTCACTCACTGTTTCCATAGTGGCTGAACGAGTATACAGTCCCACCAGCAATGGGGCATGAGTGTTCCCCGGTTTCCGCAACCTCTCCAGCATTGTACACAGTTCGTGTTCTGATTTCCTCAGCTCAGTAACTTACTGAAAGAAAAGAAGCAGTAAAGTGTGATATCTGCAAAGTGGTTTTAATTTTTAAAGTCCAGCCTAGTCTACAAAATAAGAACTTGTCTCAAAAAAAAAAAAAAAAAAATGTTTCTCAGCCATCTCTTCAATTTCCTCCTCTGTTGAAGTCTCTATTCAGAATCGTTTGCTGCCAATCTTGAACAGTGAAATTCGGATTTTCTTCTTCTTCTTGCTTTTTGAGTAGCTTGTATACTCTGGAAATTAATGCTTGTCAGATTTATCTGTACTGTGAAGCGTATTCCTCCGACATCTCACCCACTCTGTGGGCTTCCTCATCACTCAACTTCTCTTTATTGGTCCGCTTCCTGATTACAGACCATGCCGTTTAGAGTTTAACCTGATTCCCATGCGGTTCCACAACTTTGTACAAATTGTCAATTACTTATTTTTTTGCGCAGCTGCTGTCTGATTAGGCAATCTTTTCCTACACCTATGTCTGTAGTCTGCTGACAACTTTCTCTTCTATCCGAGCCTCCCAGAGTTTTGGAGCGGTTTCACCCATCCTTGACTCATGTTCTTGATCCATCTGGAGTTGACCTTATGTACAGATAGAGAGGTAGGGGTTTAATTTCATCTCATACTCAAATACAAGTCCCCTGGTCTGATCCAGTTTTTAACCGCCATACTAACCACTTGCGGTGAAGATGCGGTGTAGAGAAAGACAGCTCATTTTACAACAAATGCGTGCCTGTCACAACTGGATCTTGATAGCTACAAGTCAAAAAAGGAAGCGAGACTTTAGTCTATAGAAATCTCAACTCTACTCCCAGCTTCAGCAGCACATTTCTAGTCCATTGCTCACGTGTCTGTTTTTATGACAGTGCCATGCTGGGTTTATTGCTATAGCTTTTTAGTATAAGTTGAAATCGGAGATGTGATGTCTCCAGTATTTCTTTCATTGTTCAGTATTGTTTGTCTATACTGGATTTTGTGTTTCCATATGAAATCTGAGGTTGTGTTTTTCAATTTATGTGAAGAATTGTGTTGGAATTTTAAGGGGGATTGCATTGAATCTGTAGATCAATTTTGCTAGGATATCCATTTTTCAGATTTACCTTACTGAGCCATGAACAAGAGAGGTCTTTCAATCTTCTGATACCTTCTTCAATTTCTGTTTCTTTACTGTCTTCAGGTTTTTATTATGTAAGTCCTTCACTTCCTGGGTTAGACTTTTTCCAAGATATTTTATGGGGTTTGAAGCTATCATAAATATGATAATTTCCCAGATTTCTTTCTCAGTATATTTGTTGGTAGTGTCTAGGAAGGTCACTGGGGTTTGTGTCTTAATTTTAGATCCTGCTACTTTGTTTAATATGTTTATCAGCTCTGGAATTTACATATAGAATCTTGCCATCTGCAAATAAAGATATGTTCACTTCTTCCTTTCCGATTTGTAACTCCTTTATATCTTTCCTAGATTGAACAGAAATGGAAAGAGTGGACATCCTTGTCTAGCTCCTAATCTTAGTGGAAGCGCCTTGAGTTTCTCTCAATTTAGGAAAATGTTGGCTGTGTGCTTGTTCCATTTTGCCTTTATTGTGTTGAGACACGTCCCCTACATTCCCAGCTCTCCGTGACCTTGATCATGAAGGGATGTTGTATTTTGTCAAAGGCCTTTTCTGCACTGATGAGGTTACCATGTTGTTCCTGTCCTTGAGTCTTTATGTGGTAGCTTAAATTTATAAATTTAATTCATATGTGCTGAACCATCCCTCAGTGTCTGGGTTGAAGCCAACTTATTCATGGCAGATGATCTTTATAAGCTCCACATGGCAATACATAAAATACTTCTCTTCATAATATTCTTTGGAATTCTAGAATATTTTCTCCATCTGATACTACAGTACATTAAAATATTCCAGGAACAAAAACAAAACACATCTTGGTTTCACATATATACTTCTTGGCACATTACATATTATTAGAGTCTTCATACTTCTTTTTTTTTAATTTTTTTAATTTTATTTATTTCTGTATGTGTATGAATGTACTGTCTGCATGCAGGTTTGTGCACCCGTGTCGTGCAATGCCGCGGAGGTCAGAAGAGGGTGTCGGATTCCCCTGGAACTGGAGTTCTCCTGGAATTGGAGTTTCAGACAGTTCTTGGCCGCCATGTGGGTGCTGGGGATCGAACCCAGGTCCTCTGTAAGAGCGGTCGGCGCTCTTAACCGCTAGGCCATCTCTCCAGCCCCCATACTTCTTTTTTAATATAACGCTTTTATCAATCTATTGTGTATTTCAGACATCATTTTTCAGTTCAATTTAGACATATTCCCCTTTCCCTTCCCCCACCTCACCCCGTATCATGCATTCTGCCATAAATGTCCTGCATCTTTCTCTCAGTCTTTTTTATGTTTAGGAATTCACATTTTCCTCCTTTAATTTTATATTACTGTAAAATATGAATACATACCTTCCACCCATATACAGTAATTACAGAGTCTGAAAATAAGTGGGGGATCAATTCCAGAGCCCTTTAAGAGATTTACATTATAACAACATAGTTGCTTTCAGATAAAAAGAAATATAACAATAATGTTGTTCAGCTTGCCTTTCAACTGGGGATTTAGTGTTAGCATCCACAAATGAAGGAAATGATTTGCCTTTTCTTTTTCTGGGACTGTGTTACTTCACTTAGCATAATGGCTTCCAGTTCCATCCATTTGCCTGCAAAGTTCATGATGTCATTTTTCTTTACCACAGAGTAGTAATCCATTGTGTAGATGTACCACATTTTTGTCATCCACTTCTTTATTGAGGGGCATTTGGGTTGGTTCCAGCTCTTCACTATTGTGAAGAGAGTTGCAATAAACATGGATGTGCATGTATCTTTGCTGTAGGATGAGTCTTGTGGGTATATCCAGTAGTGGTATGACTGGGTAAGGTGGTATTTTGAGTCCTTTAAGTGTTCTCCACACTGCTTTCCATAATGGTTGTACAAGTTTACATTCCCACAACCAGTGAATGAGTGTTCTGCTTTCCCTGCAACCTCTCCAGCATTTGAAGTCTTTTGTGTTCTTGATCTTAGCCAGTCTAATCAGAGGGAGATGATATCTGAGAGTGGCTTTAATTTCCATTTCCTTAATTATTAATGATGTTGAACACTTTTTAAGATGTTTCTCAGCCATCTTTCCTTCCTCACTGGTGAAGTCTCTGTTCAGCTCTTTACTCCATCTTTTGAGTAGGTCATTTGTTTTCTTCTTTGTTTTTTGAGTAGTCTATAATTCTGGACATTAATGCTCTATCAGATGAATCACTGGTGAAGATTTCCTCCCACTCTGTGAGTTTTCTTTTCACTTCCTTGATTGTTTCTTTTGCTGTACAGAAGCTTTTGAGTTTGATGTGGTCCCATTTGTCGACTGTTGACCTTATTTCCTGTGCAGCTGCTATATAATTTAGAAAGTCTTTTCCTATGCCTATGTCTTCTAGGTCATTGCCAACTTTTTCTTTTATCATCTTCAGGATTTTGAGTTTCACGTTGAAATCTTTTATCCACTTGGAGTTGATTTTTGTACAGGGTGAGAGGTAGGGGTTTAATTTTGTTATTCTACAAATGGTAACCCAGTTTTGCCAGCACCATTTGCTGAAGATGCTATCCTTCCTCCAATGAGCTTTTTTGGCCTTTTATCAAATATGAGGTTGCTGAAATTGTATGAGCTCAAGTTTGGATCTTCAATTTTGTTCCATTGGTCAATGGGTCTGTTTTCATGCCAGTATCAGGCTGTCTGTATGACTATAGCCCTGTAATGTAGCTTGAAGTCTGGTAGGGAAATCCCCCCCCCCTGTATTGCATTTTTCACTCAGGGTTGCTTTGGCTCTTTGAGGTCTTTTGTTTTTTCATATGAATTTAAGGATTTTTTTTCAAGTCTGTGAAGAAACTCATGTTGATATAAATTGGGATTGTGTTGAATTTGTATATCAATTTGGGTAAAATGGACATTTTTACTATATTAAATTTTCCAATCCATGAGCATGGGAGGTCTTTCCATCTTGTGATGTCATTTTCAATCTCCTTCTTCAGGGGTTTAAATTTTTATTGTAGAGATCGTTGGTATCTTTGGTTAGACTTGTTCCCAGCTATTTTATTATTTTTGAGGCTATTGTTGAGTGGGAAGGTCTTATATTCCTTCTCCACTTGTTTATTGTTGGTGTAAAGAAAGTACTGATTTTTCTAGGTTAATTTTGTATCCTGCCAATTTACTGAAACTCTTAATCATTTCTAGAAGTTTTCTGGTGGAGATTTTAGCATCCCTTAGGTAAACTACTTCTAAATAGGCAAAAAAAAAATTAACTTTAATTTCTTGTATAATTTCATACAATGTATTTTGATCATATCCAGACTCCCTTTTCCTCCCCATCTTCCTAATTACTCCCCCCCAATTATATACACATCCTAACAAAGTTAAATCAAAATGACATAAATAATTTAAACATACCCATAACAACCAATAAGATAGATGAAATAATTTAAAATATTCCAAATGAAAAGAGCCCAGGGCCAGAAAGATTCAGCATACAATTCTACCAAACTTTCAGAGACCTAATACCAATACTCCTCAAATTATTCAGTGAAGTAGAAAAGAAAGGAACACTCCTGCATTCTCTATGGAGCCACTATTTATTACTCTACTACCAAAACCTGGCAAAGACCCCAAAAAAGAAGAAATTACAGACCAGTATCTCTGATGGACATAAATATAAACACTGTCAATAAAATACTCACAAAACAAATGCAAGAACACATCAAAAACAATATCCCCTATGATGAAGTTGGCTTCATTCCAGGACCGCAGAAATGGTTCAGCATACCTAAGTCAATAAACATGCTCCACCAGGCAAGCCATGCCCACTGGTGCAATAATAACATGGGTGTTATGGAAGTAACCAAACACTCTCTAATTGGATTCACTTTATAGAATAGAGCCCATACTTGACACTGATATCAAGCCTAGAGAGCTGAGGCTAGACAGGTTACAGGATATAAGGAAGAGCCTAATATTAGTTTTATACTAAATATTTAAATATTAAACTGACACCTAATGGCTTATTGTTATACCTATAGATCTCTCATTTTTCACCAGAGAAGCTTCCTTATGCAGCATATTAATACAGAAAACCACAACTGGCTGTTGTGGAGAGAACAAGAGGCTGTCTGTCCAACTTGTGCCTCCCAAGGCCTGGGAATCATTGTGGAAGAGGGGGTGTAAACAGGATACAACCCAGATGTGGTGAATGATCACAAGGAAATGGAGTTTTCCAGACAGTTGGTCAGTTACTCATATGAACTCACAGCAATAGTGACAGCATGCACAAGCCCCATGTAAACTCAAACCAGAAAAAAATCCTAGCATAGACATGGGGATGTAGTTAAGAAACCACAACCTAACCTAAGGCACTCTTAGCAACCAACAGCTTCTAGGAAGGGAAGACACAGTCTCTTCCAATAATGGGACTCTCGATGAGTTAACCAGACCCCAGTGGACAGACCCACACTGAAGGACATTTGGAGATACAAACTAGACCNCCAATTATATACACATCCTAACAAAGTTAAATCAAAATGACATAAATAATTTAAACATACCCATAACAACCAATAAGATAGATGAAATAATTTAAAATATTCCAAATGAAAAGAGCCCAGGGCCAGAAAGATTCAGCATACAATTCTACCAAACTTTCAGAGACCTAATACCAATACTCCTCAAATTATTCAGTGAAGTAGAAAAGAAAGGAACACTCCTGCATTCTCTATGGAGCCACTATTTATTACTCTACTACCAAAACCTGGCAAAGACCCCAAAAAAGAAGAAATTACAGACCAGTATCTCTGATGGACATAAATATAAACACTGTCAATAAAATACTCACAAAACAAATGCAAGAACACATCAAAAACAATATCCCCTATGATGAAGTTGGCTTCATTCCAGGACCGCAGAAATGGTTCAGCATACCTAAGTCAATAAACATGCTCCACCAGGCAAGCCATGCCCACTGGTGCAATAATAACATGGGTGTTATGGAAGTAACCAAACACTCTCTAATTGGATTCACTTTATAGAATAGAGCCCATACTTGACACTGATATCAAGCCTAGAGAGCTGAGGCTAGACAGGTTACAGGATATAAGGAAGAGCCTAATATTAGTTTTATACTAAATATTTAAATATTAAACTGACACCTAATGGCTTATTGTTATACCTATAGATCTCTCATTTTTCACCAGAGAAGCTTCCTTATGCAGCATATTAATACAGAAAACCACAACTGGCCGTTGTGGAGAGAACAAGAGGCTGTCTGTCCAACTTGTGCCTCCCAAGGCCTGGGAATCATTGTGGAAGAGGGGGTGTAAACAGGATACAACCCAGATGTGGTGAATGATCACAAGGAAATGGAGTTTTCCAGACAGTTGGTCAGTTACTCATATGAACTCACAGCAATAGTGACAGCATGCACAAGCCCCATGTAAACTCAAACCAGAAAAAAATCCTAGCATAGACATGGGGAAGTAGTTAAGAAACCACAACCTAACCTAAGGCACTCTTAGCAACCAACAGCTTCTAGGAAGGGAAGACACAGTCTCTTCCAATAATGGGACTCTCGATGAGTTAACCAGACCCCAGTGGACAGACCCACACTGAAGGACATTTGGAGATACAAACTAGACCCTATGGATTTTATTGTATCTATAACAGAGTACACTAAATTGGGCAGGGGCAGTAAGGGAAGGTACAGATAAAGAATGGGATCTAAATATCATTAAATTATATGAACACCACAAGAATTCAACAAAAATTATTTTAATCACAACACAATTCTTCACAGACATAAAAAATAATCTCAAATATCATATGAAAACACACACAAAAAAAACAGGATAGAGAAACAATTCTGAACAATGAAAGAAATGCAAGAGGCATCAGCATCCCTGACTTCAAACCATGCTACAAAGCTATAGTGAGGCCAAGGCCAGCCTCGTCTACAATGTGAGCTCTAGGCCAGCTGAGGCTACAAGGAGACCCTTTCTCAAAAAAATAAAAATAAACAATAAATGAATAAATAAAACAGCACACTACTTCCATAAAGACAGACACATTGGAATATAATGGAGGCCACAGATTTAAGTCGATGCACTGATATTGACCTGATTTTTCACAAATGGGCCAAAAATATAAATTAGACAAAAGACAGGATTTTCAACAAATGGTGCTATTCAAACAGGATAACTACATGTAGAAGAATGAAACTAAATCCCTATCTCTCACCCTGCACAAACCTCAACTCCAAATGCCAGGACATCAACAATACCTTGAATTAGATGGAGAAGAAAGTACCAAATACACTGGAACTTAAAGGCACAGGAAAGGAGTTTTCTAAGCAGTACCCAATAGCACAAGCATCACAACCAATTGGTAAATGGAACTTCGTAAAACTAGAAGGCTTCTGTACTTCTAAGGACACCATAATTTGAGTGAAGAGTCAACTAAACATTTTGTAGATCCTAGCACCAAATCCTTATATTCAATTACACCAGTCATCACTCATCTAAGAAGCTTCTTTTGCACCAGACTCAGACTATTACCGTGTACCACAACTGGTCACACACGGATATTTTTTGTGAATTTCCCAAGCCTAAGTGGCACATCCACAATGAAACCTCTACACTTAAGGCTCATGCAACATAGAACAAGAAAAAAAGAGGACACTAATGAATCTCTCCACTCTCACTAATGAAATCCCCTCATGTAATAGACGGCCAGGAACACAAAAGGGGACAACTGGCCAAAGCATGGGGACTAGGAGTCTGAAAAGTGTGGGTCCCCACACAGGATTCCTACATCAAGTTCAACTCACCCAGGGTTCAGGGAACATTGTGGAAGAGAGGCCAGAAAGATTCTAAGAGCCAGGAAGGAGCTGCATGACCATATGGAAATAGAATGGTACAAGCTCCTGGGACCCTGTTCCTATGAACCTACAGCAATGGTGTCAGCATGCACAAGATCCATACAAACGCAAGCAAAGCCCAACATAGAACTGTGAAAATGGGCAGCAGGTCCCAATCTTAGCAGAAGAGCTACTGGCAGCTGATTACTACTGGGTGAGGAAGAGTTGATCTTCTTAAAGTGAGGGGCTCTGGATGGGCTGACTAGACCTCAGTGGATGAACTTGCACTGAGGAATGTCTGTGGATGCTAACTTGATACAATGGGCTTTGGCACAAATGACAGAGCGTATGAATTCTAGTGAGGGGGGTTGCAGGATGGTGCTAATGGGGAACGGGGTATAAACGTGATTAAGATTGAGATGTTCTGCATGAAACACAAAATTTCAATAAAAAATTAAGCATCTAAAAACCAAACAACCCACTTAAAAGTGGAGGTGGTGATGTACACCTTTAATCCTAGCACTTGGGAGGCAGAGGCAGGCAGATCTCTGTGAGTTCAAGGCCAGCCTGGTCTACATAGTGAGCTCCAGGACAGCCAGAGCTCCAGAGAGACCCTGTCTCCCAATAAATAAATAAATGCATAAATAAATAAATAAATAAATAAATAAATAAATAAATGTGAGGCTGGAGAGATGGCTCAGCTGTTAAGAGCACTGGCTGCTATTCCAGAGGACCTGGGTTTGATTCCCAGCACCTACATGGTGGCTAACAATCATCCATAACTACAGTTCCAGGGACTCCAATGCCCTCTTCTGACCTCTATGGGCACTGCATAACACAGGTGCAGACAATACACTCAAACACAGAAATAAAAAATAATAAATAAAATATTTTTAATTGGGGCTGGAAAGATGGTCTAGCAGTTAAGAGCATTGACTGCTCTTGCAGAGGACCCGGGTTGGATCCCCAGCACCCACATGGTGGCTGAGAACTGTCTTTAACTCCAGTTCCAAGGGAATCCGACGCACCCTGTTCTGACCTCTGCGGCATTGCACGACACGGGTGCACAAACCTACATGCAGACAGTACATTCATATTAATTAATTAATTAATTAATTAATTAATTAATTGATTGATTGATTGATTAATTTTTAAATATTTTTAAATCTATAAAAAATATTTTAATTGAAAAATAAAAAGAAGGCAAGGAACTAAACAGAGTTCTCAAATGATGAAACAAATGGCTGAGAATTTTTCTTAATGTTCAACATTTTTAGCTATCAGAGAAATGCAATCTAAAACCACTTTAGGATTTCATCTTACTCCAGTCAGAATGGATAAAATCCAAAGAACAAATGATGATAAATGCTGGTCGTGGAGAATGGGGAATACTTATTTATTGCTGGTGGAGGTGCAAATGGGTGCAGCCCTTATGACAATCAATGTAGAAGTTCCTCTAAAAGCTAAAAATAGATCTCATCCATGATCTAGCCATACCACTCTTGGGCATATACCCAAAGAACTCTGTATCCCACTAAGGAGAAGCCTGTTCATCCATGTTCATTGCAAAGACATGGTTAGCACCACTGAACTGGGATGTGAAAAGATGGCCTAGAGCTTATCTTAGAAATGGACTTAAACCGAAGGCCACCCAACTCCTTGTATAATTCATATTTCTTCACTTGCCTCCCTGAAAACACAAATACCATGACTATAAAAATATTATCCAATTCATGAAACGTTTCTTTCATGAAACATAGTGATACACTCCTTTTACACTAACATTCTAGCAGTCCATTCAGTCCTAATCCAAGACACTGCACTGTGCTACATCACTAAGTGAATTCCCAGAGACTTCATTTCTTCTGTGGAATTGGTTTTATCTTAGTGATGACATTAGAGAAAGCAATAGTGTAAAAACATTTCCTGATGGACTCTAAAGTTATTTTTATTTGATAATTAGCCACTTCTGTCCCTGGGGCATTTTATAGCTATGGATTGAAATAACAGCCATTATTTTGTTAGTTTTATATTTTTTTCACATAAAAATGTTTAGAACATGTTTTCAGCTGAGTTTTATTAGTCATAATGCCAGTAAGTACCTACCATTATAGATTGATGGAATTATCTTCGAGGGCTTCCCTTTAGTGTTATGTCTTCCTCATAGTCTACACTCTCAGTGTTAGGTGTTGAGAATGAATATGAAGTTTTTGTTTGTATAAGTAACATGTACTTTGTTCGTATAAGTAACATGTACTCGGGAATAAAATGAACTCTGTCCATACATGTATTCACTCTTTTCCCTAAACAGCATAAAATTAACTATGCCAACTATGAAACTACTTGTGTCTTAGGTAATGTTGTATTAGCAAGAACAAGAAAGATGGAGTCCTTTCAGCAGGCACGGAAATACCAATTCCAAAGCAACTAACAGTGAATAAATCCCTTATTGATAGGAGATGCACAGAAGTGAATAGCAGATAGATGTTTCCTTGTTTGCTCTGTAGTTAATATGTGGTGTCTTAGGTAATTAGGTCTTGCCATGAAGTTCTGGTGGGTAACAAGGGTATGGGTAACAGCTAGTATTTCTTCAGGGTCTATGGCCCTCCAGTCAACAGCTTCAAATGAAGGAGTCCCCTTCTGGCACTGAGCTTTAGCTTTGCAAGACAACAGGGTCTAATAGGGACAGTGTCCTCCCCCCCCCCTGTGATAAGGAAACATCTTTTAAACTCTTTATGAGAGAGAGAGATTCTAAGTAACTTCTATAGTGGTAGGTTTCATCCGGCTTTTTTCTAAAGGCCTTTAGTGCCAGGTAAGCCTCCCCATAACCCTTCCTCTAGTCTATTTATCCACCATTGTCCACCCATTTAAAACTTCCTACCCAATTAGTCCCTTTCTCCCTTAATATCACTGCATTCTACCATTCTAAGGAAGCCTCCCCAACCCATGGCTCTTTATTGATTTCTTGACTTCTCTTGATTTTTAAACTGAAACATGCATATCTACAATTTCTAAGGTGGCCTCAAGCTATAAGAGAGAACATGCAGTAGCATATCTGAGTCTGGGTTACCTCACTAAAAACAATTGCTTCTAGTCCCTGGAAATTTCATGATTGCTTTTGGTAAGAGATGAATAATATTACATTTTGTACATGGACCATACCTTCATTATCTATTCATCAGTTGATGGACATCTAAGTTGTTTCCACTTCCTGGCTATTTAAGGTCACGTGATCTGAAAATGGATAACCTATTTTCTTACCTAATATTCTGGCTCTGATTTCCAGTGTCATGTTGAATGGCACTGAGAAAAGTGAGGCTTCTTGGCTTGTTCCTGGTATTAGAGGAAACACTTTTGACTTTTCATTGTGGCAATGATATTAACTCTGAACTCATGTTCTGTGATTTTTACTCTCTTGAGGTATAATCCCTCTATTCCCTATTGAATGATGGTCTTTTACCATTAAGGATGTTAGGGTTTGCCAAATATTTTCGTATATCAATTGAAGCAATAATGTGGGTTTTGTCCATTTTATTAGTGTGATATTTATCACACATACTGATTTGCATATATTGAATGATCCAGTAATAAGTCATACTTGATCATGGTGAAGAACTCTTTGAATGTTCCACCATTTGTGGGACCCTCACTAATGAGTACAATTAGGTTTCTTTTTCTCTTTTATTTGTTTATTTTCTAAGAGATTCCACAATATAATAGCACAGTTGTTTTCGGATAACATTGACATTACTCAGTTTGCCGTACAATTAGGTAATCGGTGTATATTTTTTTTTGGAGTGAGCCAAATCATTAAGGTTAAGCAATGAATATAAGTAACATTCATGTAAACCCAATCTATGTCCAATTTTTGAACAACTCAAGGTTCCCACAGTCCAGTTGGAGAAGCTTGTATGCACAAGCATGTTGATCAAATAGAAGTCCAGTCTATATTGCTGTAGTCTCGCAATTCACCCCAATCTCTCCGCAGCCCTTACATTCTATCATGCCTCCTCGTCCGAGAGTTGTTCCCTAGGCTTTGGGAAAGGGGCACAGGTGGGTGAGAAGCAAAACAGTCTATTTTCTCTGGAGATGTCATTTTGGACTCTAGTCTGGTCAGGTTGATCCCCTTCATGTGTTGACAGCTTATCCAGTCATACCTTTCAATCCTACTAACAAAGCACAAGCAACTGGATGAAAAGGCATTTAAGCTGTACTAATTATTATGGAAAGCTAAGCTGTGAGCATAGACACAGATGCTTCGATGGTATGCTAATCCACAAACTGTGGTTTCTCTATTAAGGGTGACAAGATCTTATTGTGGCTTATAACATCTCCTAACCACTAGAGGACATAAGCTTGTGGCATCTGCTCTGAGTTATTCCTCCAAGGAGAGAGCTAATAGCCAATTAGACTTTGGATATATATAGACACATGGCTGCCACTGTTGCACATTATCTCCAGGCAATTGAGGTGTAGATGATACTGACAGAGGAGTCTTGCTTGTCTCAGGGAGACCAATATTTTGCTGGATTGCTTTAGTGGCCTTTGGCAATGCTCTCTGGCATTTCAGAGGCCAGTTGTACATTAGCAAGTGACATGTCGAAACATTTTTTCATGCTCACACCAGGTCTTCAACAACAGGGACTTACCGCCTTTCTCGTTGCATATATCCTACTTATAGGCAAAAGGCCTTTATAATTCGGGGGGCTTGGATCCCCTAGCCGATACCTCCTAGGCAGAATTCATTGCTGATATCAGGGATTTCCTGTACTAGTATATTTTGCTTAATTACACAGCTTATAAAGACTTTACTATTGAATTTGGCTCTAAATAGAGAATTATCCTTTCACAGCTCCTATGCCTATCAGTCAATTAAAAAAGGGTAGTTATACCTCTTTTATAAGAAATTACCACTATAACAGTTGGCTCTAATTTACAGTTAGGGAATAACTTCAGTACCATCATGTTTTTCTTTTTCCTATAAAGGGGAGAGGTAGGAAGGTTTCTCAGCATCTGGAAGGTAAACTTTGTTAGGGCCCATTATAAACAGTTAACCCCAATAGAATTCAGAGAGATGCTCAGTGTCTGTGACTCAGGCAGTCTGAGGTTCCTATTTCTCTAATGTTCAGATGGGTCAGCCTCTCTGCTGGCATTTCCCAGTCCACCCTGCACAGCCAAAAGTTGTACATTTTCAGGCATTTAGATTGGTGTTTTTACCTGTGGGAACATACAAATCCCCTCCCATTGTTAGTTTCAAGATCTCAAAATTGAAAATTTATCAATAGGTTTGGAACACATAGTTTTTCATTTGTATCCCAGAAGGAATACTAAACCACCTCCCACCTCCCTCTTTTTGTTTTTTGAATTTTTATGTTTTCACCTATAGATGCCTAAGTTGTATTACACATACCCATAAACAGGAGCCAACGTGTAATTTTTCATTAAATTTACCCAAACTGTTTATCATTGACTGTGTGCTACTTATTTGGGAAGTAAACTTAAACTTAATTCCTTTAAATTGTCCTACAATTAAAAGAAAGTGTTATAATGTGATATTGTATAACTCAGAAAAATATAGAGACCATTTGTGTACCATAACCCCAAAGTTATTGTTGGAAGTTCAATACAAATTATAAATAAAACAATTAACATTTTATATTCCCAATTAGTTCAAATGTATTACCATTTTCACCAAA
>VZQC01001938.1:544937-574342 GCA_009823505.1 Rhizomys pruinosus | reverse complement strand
TTTCTTTCTTTCTTTCTTTTCTTTTTTTTTTTTTTTTCTTGGTCTTTTTGAGACAGGGTCTCCCAGTAGCTCCAGTCCTGGAACTCACTATGTAGACCAGGCTGGCCTTGAATTCACAAGGATCCAACTGGTTTGGCCTCTGGAGTGCTGGGATTAAAGGTGTGCTCCTCCATGCCCGGCTAAGGAATTTCTTATTAGACCAATTGTCCCCGGTGATGGGTGATGGTTAATCTTGATTGTCAACTTGGAATCAACAGAGAGATGGAACTTCGGTTGAGTCTGTGAGGACATTTGCAGAGAGGGTTAACTGAGGGGAGAAGGCTCTCCTTAGAGTAGGGGGATGGCTTTCCTTCTGAATGAGTGCACCTTCTGAGTGGTGATTCAGACATAAGAAAGTACTAGGAACAGCTGGCCTTGCTTGTTTGCCTGCTGCTGCCTTTATTTCTTGCTGGTGGTGCATCTGCTGCTGGTGCCACCAGCCTTTTCTGACATCAAACTCCGGCACCTCCAGCCTTTCAACCTGGGCTGAAGACCAGCAACTCTTTAGGCATCTTTCAGAATGTCCATCTTAGGCTGGGACTGCTAAAACTTCCAGCTCCATGGACTGAGCCACTATTGGGTTTTAAAGTTTTTCCAGCATGAAAACAGCCCTTGTCGGGCTCCTGTCATGTGAGCCATTCTCCTCTGTCCCCTTTTATTTAATGTTTATACATTTTGCCAAATACTCTCTGCAACAGGTAGTCCTTTTTTTTTTCCTTTTTGATAATAATAAACACGTAGCATTAACTAGAATTCAGAAATTATCTTCGACTACCTGTAAATGGGGTAAATGTATAATAATTACTGCTTCTGTCTGAGTTCATATGGCATTAAGTGACTGTTATGTCACAGCACGTAGCCCATCTGATGCATGGCAGATAGGAGGGGATCTTGAATTGTTTTAGTTTTTGATTTGAAATAAAAAATTTGATTTGTATGTGTGTCTACATGTATCTATTTTACCATGTTTGCTGGTACTCATAGAGGTTAGAAGAAGGTGCCAGGTCCCCTAGAACTACAGTTACAGGTATTTGTGTGCTGCCTTATATGAGTACTGGGGCCGCTGTTGAGATCCTCTGTAAAAGCAAAGTGCTCTTAACTGCTGAGTCATCTTCCCAGCCCCCTGATTTGAAATTTATATTATTGTAAATTATTGAAAATAATAGGCTTTATTATGACATTTCCATTCCTATCTGTAGTAATAGACTTTGGCTGTATTGCGTTTTTCCGTCCTTAGAAATCTCTTTATTATTTTAGGGCCGATTAGAGCTGCTCATAGCTTTGTAGTCACATGCATGGGAAAAGGCAGAGGCAGTGCCTTCTGCCTCATTTTAGGTTTTGAAAACTGACAGATCACAGACTAGGAATGTTGTCTGCTGGCCTCTCAAGCCAGGAGAGTTCTGAATCTCCACCCCACTCCTGAGCATGGCTCGCATGGCTTCCCTCTTTCATCAGACTCTTCTCCTCTGGGGTGTCTACCTTTTGCTGCTCCTCAGCTCTTACTTTTGTCACATTTGCCATTTCCTTCATCCTCATGTTCATGGCATTATTCATGGCAGAACTGAGTAAATGTGATCTAAATGAGAGAGACAAAACAGCCTTAAACAGAACATAATGGTGCTGGTGAGGTGGAGGATGGGATCCTCTTGCATTGTGGATGGGACTGTAAAGCTGTGTATTTAGGCAATTCCCTGCAAATAAATTTATTACATGATCTGGTGATTCCACTTCTGGGGATGCACCCCGGATAGTTCAAAGCCATGTCTTGAAGAGATACTTGTATATCAATATCCATCACAGTGGTATTGGGAGAGATTAACATGCAACTCTGCCCAGGCATCAATCAGCAGAAGAACAGCTAAGAAAATGTGGTAGAGGCACAATGGAAAGTTGTTTGAAAAGGGAATTATATTAGTATTATTATTAATTATTATTGTCTTTCTGAGACACGGTCTCCCTGTAGCTCCAGCTGGCCTAGATGGAACTCCCTCTACAGACCAATCAGAACTTGATCTCACAGAAATCCACCTGCTTCTGCCTCCTGAGTGCTGGGATTAAGGCATGTGCCACCATGCCTGACTAAGAATGGCATTCTGAAGCAAGCTCTAACAAGGGTGAAATTAGGACATTGTACTGAGTGGAATAAAACCAAAACCCAAATACTGTATGACTCCAAGTTGGTGAAGTAGACACAGTAACCAAATCACTAGGAGCAGAAAATAGGAGGAATGGACACACCCCCAAACAGTAAAATGTACACCATACCACGGAACTGCACATGGGAACATGGAGATATTAAACTCTGTGTTATGCATATTTTAGCCCTGTAAAAGTTTAGAATAAAAATGCCACCAGAGAAAGTGTTCTTCCTGAACCAACCCTAGAATCCAGACTTACCATTGCTTTCCTATGCTCTACAGAGAACAGGCATCTACTTCTGTTTCATTAGATACTGGTCTACTGTTCATGGTTTTATTTATCCATCCATTATATGGCTGTTGAGAGTCTCCTACCATGGGTGATTATGTATGTCAGGAGTATTCCAGGGAAAAAAGGAAGCAAAATCTACCTTTCTGTGTCCCGGCGTTACAGCTGGGGCGATGCAGGCAGTAAGCTAGGGGACTCAAGAAGGTAAGACTGTGTGGAAGAATGCAGCCACGGAGGAAGAATGCAGTAAGATGGGAGGGGACTTGCAATGATGAGCTGCAGTGAGGTGTCACATGGAGTGGTCTGAGGAACTCCCACAATGACTCACAGCAGTTGCAAAGGACAGCTACTGCCTGCAGGACTGTATGCCATCCTATGGAAACCACATAGCAGGCACTGCCCTGTGGAAATCACACATGCCTTGGGATTTGGTTTCCTCAGATCCGAAGCAGGTCAGTCATTTCACCATGTGAACCTTGATGCCATCATTCAATAAACACAGTAATTGTTTCCAAAAGATGTTTGGAAACTGACCAGATGACATTTGTAACTGGGAAAATAGCATGCTTCCCATGGTACATGGTGCCACGAAAAGACTGCCTTTGTGCACACACATGCATGAACAGTGTACCCGTGCACCCCACACATGTGCACAAACCTATGTATGAATAGTGTACCCGTGTACCCCATGTATGTGCACACACATGCATGACTAGTGTACCATGTACCCCACGTATGTGCACACACATGCATGAACAGTGTACCCATGTACCCCATGCATATGCACAGACCTATGCATGAATAGTGTACCTGTGTACCCCACGTATGTGCACACACATGCATGAACAGTGTACCCATATACTCCACGCATGTGCACAAACTTATGTGTGCACATGTGCATAGACACACACACACACACACACACACACATGCACAGCATCTGCAAGAGTCACAGATTCTAAGTCAGATCTGTTTTTCTATGGATGACAGAAACCAGCCACTGGGTAAACAGAGCAGTACTGTATTTTTCTTTTAAATAGAAAGCAAGGCTTCAGTGACCCCAGCCATTACAAGGACAATATCCCTTTTAGAAGAGGAATGGTGTTCAGGATGGGGTATTTCATACTCAGCATGTAGGAAATTCAGTGCCAGTGTCCCATTACTGATAACAAGGCCTTCTCATTTAATTCTGCTGGGTGACTGTGGCAACTCCAGAGCCAGGGCCAGAAAATCCCTAAGCAACCAGGCAGCCGAAAGCCTTGCCTTTTCTCCTCGTTTATTTTTACATCTGTCATTTTTCATTCCCTCTGCTGTTGATAAATAATTCAGAAAAGAAAAGAATGTTACTGCCCCGACTTTTTAATGTAGAGGACAATTGCATTATGTGATTGGTCCCCAAATACCCACAGGGTCTTGCAAGAAGGTCAGTGTTTTGTATTTGTTTTTTGGCAGTATTCTTTGGGGTTTTGCAATCAACTGGCTTTGTTCTTGGAGAGAGAAGGAAAAGGGCAGTGTGTGTGGAGCTCAGCCAATTGATCACCTCTCATTCCTAAGTGGGTGCTCAGCAACAGGTCCTAGATGGATGAGCACAACAGGCTGCTCATCTGGGCTCAGGAGACAGCAACAGTAGCCTTCTTATGATACCAGCAGACTGATTTGGACCCCAGGTAGTGTGGACAAGCACACAGTGAGCTTCTGGGACCCAGCCCGTACTGGCCTTAGAGGCCTGGTGTCAGGAAGCTTCATTGCGGAATCTTCCCATGTACAGCTCAGATAAACATACCCAAATGGGTTTAGCCAAATGGGTATTCGCTTCTGAAAACCATCTTTATTTTATTTTTTTTAATTATTTATTTATTTATTTATCTATTTATTTATTTATTTATTTCTGTATGTGTATCATTGTATTGTCTGCATGCAGGTCTGTGCACCTGTGTTGTGCAATGCCGCGGAGGTCAGAAGATGATCTCAGATTCCCCTGGAGCTGGAGTTCTCCTGGAATTGGAGTTTCAGACAGCTCTCGGCCACCATGTGGGTGCTGGGGATCGAACCCGGGTCCTCTGCAAGAGCGGTCAGCGCTCCTAACTGCTAGGCCATCTCTCCAGCCCCGAAAACCATCTTTAACTGAATAAGAATATTAANTAAAGTATTTTTTATGTGTATGAGTGTTTTGCCTGCATGTATATAAGTGCACCCATGCATGTAATACTTGTGGAGGCCAAAAATGGGCATTAGATCTCCTGGAACTGGAATTTTGTGGTTGTAGGGAACCAAACCTGGGTCCTCCATAAAAGCAGCCAGTGCTCCTAACCACTGAGCCATCTCTCCAGGCCCCCCCTTCTCTCTCTCTCTCTCTATTTTTTTAAGAAGATTCTACAGTAGATGGTTTCCATATGACTTTTTCTGAAGGGCTTTAGTGTTAGTTATACCTTCACATACTCCCTCCTCTACTCTGCCCTTCCATTCCCCACCCCACTAATCTCTCCTGTGACATTATTCCCTTCCCCCCTTTATATCACTGCATTCTGTCTCCCCTCCCATGAAACACCCCCATGCTCTGAACTAGTTTCCTACCTCTATGGACTTGGAGAATGAAATCTACATATTTAAAGATTCAAATCTAACATCCACATATTAGAGAGAATATGTACTGTTTATCTTCCTGGGTCTGGGTTGCCTCATTCAGAATGATTATTTCCAGGTCCATCGATTTCTTTTTTCTTTTTTTTTTTAATTTATTTTTGTATGTGTATGAATGTACTGTCTGCATGCAGGTTTGTGCACCCATGTTGTGCAATGCCGCGGAGGTCAGAAGAGGGTCTCGGATTCCCCTGGAACTGGAGTTCTCCTGGAATTTGAGTTACAGACGGTTCTTAGCTGCCATGTGGGTGTGGGGATCGAACCCGGGTCCTCTGCAAGAGCAGTCGGTGCTCTTAACCGCTAGGCTATCTCTCCAGCTCCAGATTTCTTTTTTCTTAACAGTTGAATAGTCCATTGTGTAAATGTAGCATATTTTCATTATCCATTCATCAGTTGATGGACATCTAGGTTGTTTCCATGTCCTGGCTGTTGTGAATAAAGCAGCAATGAACATGAATGAACAAGTGTCTCTGTAGTAGGATATAGAGTCTTTTGGGTATATGCTCATAAGTAGTACAGCTGAATCATGTGTAGATCTATTTCTAGCTTTTTGAGAAACCTCTGCATTGATTTCCACAGTGACTGTACTGGTTCCAGGTCCACCAGGGCTACGTACTGAGACTCTGTCAATGTTTTAATATTTTATTTATTTTTTATTTTAGTGTATGAATGTATTGCCTGCATGTATGTGTAAGTGCACCCATATGGTGCAATGCCCATGGAGGTCAGAAGAGGTCATTGGATTCCCCTGGAACTGGAGTTACAGATGGTTGTTAGCCTCTATATGGGTGCTGAAAATTGAACCGAGGTTCTCTGCAAGAGCAGTCACATCATTCGTTTCTATCGTCAGTTGGTCCTTCAGTCATGCATGGCCGCATTCCACATGATATTCTTCCCTCCTAGAACCAGGCTGGCAGTTCTACAAGACTGCAGGCTTTTGGAGTTGTCTCCTGCTGGCAGGCTAACAGTTCCTAAGCTGAGCTCCTGGCAAGGAAAGGAGAGGGGACCATGGGAAGTTACCCATGGAATGAAAAAGGAAATGGACTCAGAGAAAGTCCAGGAGATAGACTCAAGTCTAATGTTGGAACTCAAGGCTTTTATACCAACCCGTGCATGGGCCGGAACACGTAAACACAATTGGGGGCTGGGGCAGGCAGTTGGCACAGAGGAACCTCAGGCTATATAACAGATCAAAGGTCTTTCCTGAGAGATCAAAAGACAGCCCAGGCTTCACAGGTCTGTGAGAATAACAGCAGGGGTCAAGGCTTTGGCTGTTAGGTAACTGCTTTTAAGTGCTTCTGCCAAAAGAATGCCTACACAGTCAGTGTTCTTAACCATTGAGCTATCTCTCCAGCCTCTTGATAGACTTTTTTTTTAAAGGCAGTGCCTTCCTGTAGCTCTGGCTGTCCTTGAACTCACTTTGTAGACCAGGCTGGCCTTGAACTCACAAAGATCTGCCTGCCTCTGCCTCCCAAGTGCTAGGATTAAAGGCATACACTACCATGCCCAGCTTGATAGACCTTTTTAAAAATTAGTAATAGAGGACATCAAGTGGTGTGGGGAAGTACGGTAGGTGTGGAGATTGGGGAGGGGCTGAATAAAATCAAACTGCATTGTATGAAATTCTCAAAGAATCAGTAAAAATTAAAAAATAAAGCCACAGAGATGGGATGTATCAGCATGTTAGCATGTTGAGAAAACCTAAAAGAGGAAAGGTAGACAGAGGTGATGAACACCAGTATGGAAGGGAGAAGAGGTTCACACATGCAGAGGAGCTAGCGGCCACAGAAGGAGGGATAGGGAGAAGGGAGAGGGAGGGCCTGGGGCACAATGGGTCTAGGACATGGAAAAGTAACACTTGCTCTTAGCTGCTGATCTGTCTCTCCAACACCTCTCGTTTTCACTTTTTCAGTTTTTTTTTAACATCTCTACTCTTTTTAGGGAGTCAGATTTGAAATTATTACTTAACTTTCAGATCATAAGTCTAAGACTGTTTTTTTTATGTTTGTTTCCAATTACATTAAGTTCTATTACCACCTTCATGAATTCCTTCTATTTACATCTATTTTGTGTTAGAGTAAATGCAGAAAATCTAAATTTTAGCATGTCAAATCTGGATCAATATGAAAAATGAAATGCCTTCAACTTTCAACAATAATCAAGTAGAAAATAGAATTCAGACAAAATTCCCAGTCATCAAAACAATCAATAAACCCATAAAATAGCTTTTATTTAACTAGAAAATTTGTAACACTTCTGTGAAGAAAGTTATAAAATTTTCATAAGGGAAATAAAAGATAAAAAAAAAAACCCCACATAGCCTGATAGAAATATTCCACATTAAGGACTACCCATTCTCCCCACCTCCTCTCAAATTAATCCATAGACTCAAAGTAGAACTAAGCAAGATCCCAACCAGGACGTTCTGTAAGTGGCCAGTGAAGGCCAGCACTACCGACGCTCCCTTTCCTCGGCCTTGGATACCCCTGGCCTGCAGTAGTTGTCTTCTCTGCTCCATCTTTCTTTTGGAATGCATCTCTCCTGCTTCCTTTCCTCCAAAAGACTTAGTGCTGGTTCAGTGATCTCTCTTCTTTTTCCTCTTGTTCTCTGGGACAGAAATGGACAGTGTTAGATTGGAGTGCCTTTTAAAATTCTTTTTGACATCATGCTGAGTGAAGTAACACAGTCCCAGAAAAACAAATGACGAATGGTATCCCTCATCTGTGGATGCTAGTGCCAATTACCTAGTTGTAAGTATTTCTTGTGCACGGCCCCTTGAGCTTTTGTCCAAGCAGTTAGGAGTGATGCATATTGGAAATGACAACAACAACAACAGAAAGGACTGTTAAAAGCATCAAAGAACTGACTGAAACAGTGAACTTCTGCTCAAAACAGTCAACTTCCCCATGGAGAATATTGAGAAAGACTGAGAAAGAGATGAAAAGCATGTTTGGCAGAATGCATGAGCTCTGATGGGGTGGGGGATGGGGGGACACGGGTCTAGATTTGATAAAAATAAATAAATAAATAAATTTTTAAAAATTATTTTTGGTTTCTCTCCAGACATTTTTTTTTCCAGTGTGCGGAAAAGATTTTTGGTTTTCTTGGACTTCCTACAGCAAGAGGGATGAACTCCATTGTTAGGATCTGCCAATTTTATCTGCTATGCAAATAAAATGCGTTCCTTTTCACATATTTAACAAAATACATATTTATTACTTGTCACTTTTATAACACTTTCTCCTCTCTGCTCTAAGTGCTTAGCAAATATTAGCTTATCCTCCTGCAGGGGATAAACCACATGAGGAAACATCATATAGCTCAATCTCTCACCCAAGCCTGGACTTGATCTAACCACATCAGTCTGGCTCTCTCTAGTGAGACTTCATCTTGCCTGGGCCTTCCTTAAGGTTGGCTCACTTCCATTCACTTTTTGAGAATGCTTTCTCAGAGCATGGGAATTCCTGTATTTCTACCTACATGGAGACTCAGGGAATAGTGCTTGGAGTATTTCCATCGCCGTCTCTGTTCTTGCTCTCTTAGCCATCTTTTGACTTTCTGTAAGCATTTGGCATAGCTGTCATTAACTTTGTTCTTCTTTCTTCATAGTGCTGGGGATCTAACCCATGCCCTCAAACATGTTATATAAGTACTCTATCCCTGAGCTATACCTCTAGCCCCAATGGTTGTCCCAACTTTTCCCCATATATTCTTACATCAAAATGTATCTGTAGCCTTCAAAGCTGTGTCTTCAGAGTTCCTTGGATCCTGGTCCCTTGGCAGAAGCCTTCCAAACTGTTCTTACATGTACATTTGGTTCCCTCACTAGGTCTAATATTACATGGTCAATATGCATTGCCCCTGCTTTCCTTACACCTTCACAAAGGACAGTTAGGTCTGGGTTTGTCCCCCAAAGTTCTCAACCTTCAACTAAGAAAATATCTATCTTGGTCTCTGGACTCCTTCCTTCTGCTCTTACTCATCTCTTTCTGTTGGTGACAGATGCTCACTTGCCAAACCACTCCAGCTCCTTCTGGATGAAGCAGAATGTGTAGAACTTGATGTTCAGGAACAACAGCGGGACATAAGGAAGTAGTTCTCAATATACTGATAGGAAGAGATTGACCAAAGAAAGAATTGACTTACAGGATTTGATTTACATTAAGTCATCATGCACCTTGATTACACATGTGGATAATTCATATGTGCATTAAATTTAAAATTGTAATGTGTATTAGTGTTTTCCCTGCATGTATGTAGATGTACCCATGCAGCAATGCTCACAGAGGCCAGAACAGGGCATTCGATCCCCTGGACCTGGAGTTACAGAGGGTTGTGAGCTGCCATGTGGGTGCTGGGAACTAAACCCAGGTCCTCTGAAAGAGCATCTAGTGCTCTTAACTACTGAGCCATCTCTCCAGCCATACATGTGCATTTTTTGCATGTGCTTAGAAATCTAAACTGTTGACAATGACTTCACAGGGGACTTCGCTCACGGACAGGGCTGTGCTGTGGGAGGAGTCCATACTTTCCTCCACCCTTTCACATGATTTTGCTTTTTAAATATATAACAAAAGACTTGTGTATAATTTTGTAAATTTTTTGTGTCTTTTTGAGATATGGTTTCCCTGTAGCTTGCCTGTAACTCACTATATAGACCAGGGTGGCCTTGATCTCACAGAGTTCTTCCTGCTTCTGCCTCCTGGGTTTTGGGATTAATAATTTTTTTTAAAATGTGGAAATGTGCCGGGCGTGGTGGCGCACGCCTTTAATCCTAGCACTTGGGAGGCAGAGGCAGGCGGATCTTTGTGAGTTCAAGGCCAGCCTGGTCTACAGAGTGAGTTCCAGGACAGCTGGGGCTACAGGGAGACCCTGTCTCAAAAAGACAAAAAAAAATGTGGAAATGTTTCATTGTTCAACCATCACACATTCATACACACATGCACATATGGATATGATAATGATTTTGCATTTCAAAGATTGTTCTTGTCACTCCTCTGATCGAAACTTTCCAATAAAGGCTGAAGATGTAGCTGAGTTGGCAGAGTACATGTCCACCATGCACAAACCCCTAGGTTCAGTCTCCAGGGCCACACACACAAAAAACCTTTTCAATAAAGCAGATGCAGAAAGTCAAATACTACCATGTTCTCTTGCATATAGAAGAGTTGAAAAAGGTCAACCAGAATGTAGAATAATGACTATTAGAGGCTGGAGAAAGTAAAGGTGGGAAGGAAACATAGAAGGAGGTGAGACAAAAAGATTCCAAAACACAGAAGGAATAAGCTTTGATATCCCAATGCAGAGCAGACTGGCTATAATTTACATAATCACATAAAATGTCATCATAAGTATCTAGAACAGAGAACCTGAAGTCTACAAATGAACAGAAAGAATCAACAAAGGACATGCTAATTACCCCAATTTGATCAGTGCTCACTGTATGCATGTGTTGAAATATGATAGTGAACCCAATTAATATGTGTCATTTATACAAGTCACTATATTTTTACATTTATTTTTTATTTTTTAAATTATTTTTTAAGGGATTCACAATATAAGAGCACAGTTGTTTTCAGATCACATTGATGTTGCTCAGTTTGCCATACAATTATGTAATTGGTGTTAGCATTCACAGATGAGGGATACCATTCATCGTTTGATTTTCTGGGACTGTGTTATTTCACTCAGCATGATATCTTCTAGCTCCAGCCATTTACCTGCAAAACTCATGATGTCATCTTTCTTTTCTGCTGCATAGAACTCCATTGTGTAGATGTACCACTCTTTCTCTATCCACTCATAAGTTGAGGGGCATTTGGGTTGGTTCCAGCTCCTTGCTATTGTGAAGAGAGCTGAAATAAACATGGCCATGCATGTATCTCTGCGGTGGGGTGAGTCTTGTGGGTACATGCCCAGGAGTGGTATGGCTGGGTCAGGTGGCAAGTTCATTCCAAGTCTTCCAAGGGTTCTCCAAACTGTTTTCCATAGTGGCTGTACAAGTTTACATTCCCACCAGCAGGGGATGAGTGTTTCCCTTTCCCCACAACCTCTCCAGCACTTGGGATCATTTGTTTCTTGATCCTAGCCAGGCTTATTGGAGTAAGATGATATCTTAAAGTGGTTTTAATTTGCGGGCTGGAGAGATGGCCTAGTGGTTAAGAGCACCGACCGCTCTTACAGAGGACCCAGGTTTGACCCCCAGAACCCACATGGTGGCCGAGAACCGTCTGAAACACCAATTCCAGGAGAACTCCAGTTCCAGGGGAATCCGACACCCTCTTCTGACCTCCACGGCATTGCACGACACGGGTGCACAAACTTGCATGCAGACAGTACATTCATATACATACAGAAATAAATAAAATTAATCGACCCCAGCCATACCACTCCTGGCCTTGGTACCCTCAAGACTCACCCCACCACAGAGATACATGCACGGCCATGTTTATTCAGCTCTTCACAATAGAGGAGCTGGAACCAACCTATGCCCTCAATGACGAGTGGATAGAGGAAAATGTGGTACATCTACACAATGGTTCTATGCCGCAGTAAAGAAAGACGACATCACGAGCTTTGCAGGAAAATGGCTGGAGCTGAGGACATCATGCTGAGTGAATAACACCTCCCAGTAAAACAAACGATGAATGGTATCCCTCCTCTGTGGTGCTGTTGCCAATTATCCTGAGTTGTATTTCTTGTGTAGGGTCCCCTGAGCTTTTGTTCAAAGCAGTTGGGCGTAATGCATATTGGAAAAAACAAAAAAACAGAAATAACTGCATCAAGAACTGCTGAAACAGCATTCTGCTCTCAACAGTCAACTTCCTCATGGGAGAATATATGAGAAAGACTGAGAAAGAGATGAAAGCATGTTTGGCAGAATGCATGACTCTTGCGGGGTGTGGGGAATGGGCGGGAACACGGTCTAGATTTGTTAAAAAACAAAAAATAAAATTTATGGGAAAAAAAAAGAATTAAGGTTGACAATTGACAAAGTGGGACCTCATTAAACTCAAAAGCCTTCTGTACATCAAAAGAAGAAACAATCAGGAAGTGAAGAGAAATCCCACAGAGTGGGAGGGAAACCTTCACCACAGGACCATCTGACAAGCATTGATTTCCAGAATATATAAACTACTCAAAAAAACAAAGAAGAAAGAAAACAAATGATCCACTCAATAGATGAGCAAAGAGCTGCACAGATTTCACAAGTGAGGAAATAGAGATGTCTGAAAAAACACCTTAAGAAGTGTTCAAGGTCACTAATAAATTAAGGAAATGCAAATTAAAACCACTTTTGTAATTAATTTTTTTTCTGTTATTGTATGATATGAATGTATATCTGCATGCAAAAGTTTGGTGCACCCGTGTCGTTGCAATGCCGAGTGCGAGGTCAGAAGAGAGGGTGGTCGATTCCCCTGGCAATGGAGAAGTTCTCCTTGGAATTGGGTTTCAGACGGTTTCGGGCCCCATGTGGGTTCTGGTGGGTCACAACTGGGTCCTCTGTATGAGCGAGGTCGGTGCTCTTAACCCACTAGGCCATCTCCCACAAATAAACAAAAAAACTTAAGATATCATCTTACTCCTCAATAAGCCTGGCTAGGATCAAGAAAACAAAATGGGATCCCAATGCTGGAGAGTGTGGGGAAAGAGGAAACACTCATCCCCTGCTGGCTGGGAATGTAAAACTTGTACAGCCACTATGGAAAACAGTTGGAGAAACCCTTGGAAGACTTGGAATGCAATTGCCACCTGACCCAGCCATACCACTCCTGGGCCATGGTTTACCCAAAGACTCATCACCCCACCGCGAGACAGGATACATGCATGGCCAGTTTATTTTCAGCTCTCTTCACATCATAGCCAAGAGCTGGTGAACCAACCCAAATGCCCATTCACCTTATGAGTGGATAGAGAAAAGGAGTTGGTTACATCTACCACAATGGCGTTCTATGCGCAGCTAAAAGGCAAAGATGGAACATCATGAGAGTTGCAGGTAAATGGCTGGAGCTAGAAGATGATTTTAGTATTCATGCCGTGTGTAAATAACATAGTCCAAACAAGAAAATCAAATCCGATGAATGGTATTCCCCATCTGTGAATGCTAACAACAATTACCATATTGTATGGCAAACTGAGCAACTCAATGTTGATCTGATAAATTCAAACTGTCTCTTATATTGTTGAATCCCTTAAAAAAATTTAAAAAAATAAAAATAATGTAAAAAAATATGTGAATTGTATACATGCCACACATATAATTGGGTTCATATCAATTTCAACACAGCATACAGTGAGACATGATCCAAATTGGTATGGTTAATTAGCCATGTCATTGTTAGTTCTTCTGTTCATTTGTAGACTTCAGGTTCTCTGTTCTAGATACTTATGATGACATTTTATGTGATTATGTAAATTATAGCCAGTCTGCTCTGCATTGGGATATCAAAGCTTATTCCTTCTGTGTTTTGGAATCTTTTTGTCTCACCTCCTTCTATGTTTCCTTCCCACCTTTACTTTCTCCAGCCTCTAATAGTCATTATTCTACATTCGGTGACCTTTTTCCAAAAACTCTTCTATATGCAAGACGAACATGGTAGTATTTGATTTCGCACTTCTGCTTTATTGAAACAGGTTTTTTGTGTGTGGGCCCTGGAGACTGAACCTAGGGGTTTGTGCCATGTGTGGACAGTACTCGCCAACTCAGCTACCTCTTCAGCCTTTATGGAAAGTTTCGATCAGACGAGTGACAAAACATCGTTTGAAAGCAAAATTCGTTATCATATCCATATGTGCCTGTGTGTCATTGATGTGTGATTGGTTGAACCAATGACAACATTCTCTCCCATTTTTTTTGTCTTTTTGAGACAGGGGTTCCCTGTAGCCCAGCTGTCCTGAACTCACTCTGTGACCAGGCTGGCCTTGAAACTCCCAAAGATCCGCCTGCCTTGCCCCAAGTGCTAGGATAAAGGCGTGCCCACCAGGCCCGGCACATTTCTTTTTTTTTCTTTAAAAAAACTTATTAATCCCAAACCCAGGCGGAGAGCAGGAGAAACTCTGTGAGATCAAGGGCCCTCCCTTGGTCTATATAGTGGGTTAGAGTGCATTATCTACAGGGGAAAACCATATTCTCAAAAAACAAAAAATACAAAAATACAAATCTAAAAAAAAAATTTTATATTTTAAAAAGGCAAAATCTGTGAAAGGGTGGAGGAAAGTATGGACTCCTCCCACAGCACAGCCCTGTCCGTGAGCGAAGTCCCCTGTGAAGTCATTGTCAACAGTTTAGATTTCTAAGCCACATGCAAAAAATGCATATGTATGGCTGGAGAGATGGCTCACGTAGTTAAGAGGCACTGATGCTCTTTCAGGGACCTGGGTTTAGTTCCCAGCAACCCACATTGGCAGTCAACAACCCTCTTGTAACTCCAGGTCCGGGATGAATGCCTGTTCTGGCTCCTCTGTGAGCCATGCATGCCTGGGTACTTACATACATGCAGGGAGGAAGGGAAAACACTAATACCACCCATTACAATTTACAATTTAATGCACATATTGAATTATCCACATGTGTAATCAAGGTGCATGATGACTTAATGTAAATCAAATCCTGTAAGTCAATTCTTTCTTTGGTCAATCTCTTCCTATCAGTATATTGAGAACTACTTCCTTATGTCCCGCTGTTGTTCCTGAACATCAAGTTCTACACATTCTGCTTCATCCAGAAGGAGGCGGGTGGTTTGGCAAGCTGGCATCTTCACCAACAGAAAGAGATGAGTTAAGAGCAGAAGAAGAAGGAGCGTCCAGAGACCAAGATAGATATTTTCTTAGTTGAATGGTTGCGAACTTGGGGGCATCAAACCCAGACCTAACTGTCCTTTGTGAGTTTGACGGCTGTAAGGAAAGCAGGGGCAATGCATATTGACCATGTAATATTAGACCTAGTGAGGGAACCAAATGTACATGTAAGAACAGTTTGGAGCTTCCTGCCAAGGGACCAGGATCCCAAGGAAACTCTGAAGACACAGCTTTGAAGGCTACAGATACATTTTGTGTAGAATATATGGGGCAAAGTTGGGACAACCATTGGGGCTAGAGGTATAGCTCAGGGATAGATTTATTTATCTAACATGTTTGGCGGCTATGGGTAGATCCCCAGCACTATGGAAGACAAGCACAAGAATACAGTAATGACAGCTATGCAAATTGCTTACAGAAGTCAAAAAGATGGCTAAGAGAGCAAGAACAGAGACGGCGATGGAAATACTCCAAGCACTATTCCCTGAGTCTCCATGTAGGTAGAAATACAGGAATTCCCATGCTCTGAGAAAGCATTCTCAAAAAGTGAATGGAAGTGAGCCAACCTTAAGGAAGGCCCAGGCAAGATGAAGTCTCACTAGAGAGAGCCAGACTGATGTGGTTAGATCAAGTCCAGGCTTGGGTGAGAGATTGAGCTATATGATGTTTCCTCATGTGGTTTATCCCCTGCAGGAGGATAAGCTAATATTTGCTAAGCACTTAGAGCAGAGAGGAGAAAGTGTTATAAAAGTGACAAGTAATAAATATGTATTTTGTTAAATATGTGAAAAGGAACGCATTTTATTTGCATAGCAGATAAAATTGGCAGATCCTAACAATGGAGTTCATCCCTCTTGCTGTAGGAAGTCCAAGAAAACCAAAAATCTTTTCCCGCACACTGGAAAAAAAAAATGTCTGTGAGAGGGAACCAAAAATAATTTTAAAAATTTATTTCTTTATTTATTTTTACAAATCTGACCGTGTGATCCCCCAATCCCCCACCCACCAGAGCTCATGCTCTGCCAACATGCTTTTCATCTCTTTCTCAGTCCTTTCTCATATTCTCCATGGGGGAAAGTTGACTGTTTTGAGCAGCAGAAAGGTTCACTGTTTCAGTCAGTTCCTTTGATGCTCTTTAACAGTCTTTTGTTGTTGTTGTTGTCATTTCCAATATAGCATTCACTCCTAACTGCTTGGACAAAAAAGCTCAATGGGGGCCGTGCACAAGAACATACTTACAACTAGGGTAATGGCAACTAGCATCCACAGATGAGGGATACATTCGTCATTTGTTTTTTGGGGACTGTGTTTACTTCACTCCGCATGATGTCAAAAGAATAGAATTTTAAAAGGCACTCCAATCTAACACTGTCCATTTCTGTCCCAGAGAACAAGAGGAAAAAGAAGAGAGATCACTGAACCAGCACTAAGCTTTTTGAGGCAAAGGAAGCAGGGAGAGATGCATTCCAAAAGAAAGATGGAGCAGAGAAGACAACTACTGCAGGCCAGGGGTATTCCAAGGCCGAGAAAGGGAGCGTCGGTAGTGCTGGCCTTCACTGGCACTTACAGACGTCCTTGGTTGGGTCTTGCCTTAGTTCTACTTTGAGTCTATGGATTAATTTGGAGGGAGGGGTAGAGGGAGAATGGGTAGTCCTTAATGTGGAATATTTCTATCAGCTATGGGGGTTGTTTTTTTTTTTATCTTTTATTTCCCTTATGAAATTTTATAACTTTCTTCCAGAAGTGTTACAAATTTTCTAGTTACATATAAAAGCTTATTTTGATGGGTTTATGATTGTTTTGTGGACTGGGAATTTTGTCTGAAATTCTATTTCTACTTGATTATTGTTGAAAGTGAAGGCATTTCATCTTCCTTCATATTGATCCAGATTTGACGCTCTAAAATTTAGATTTCTGCTTTACTTAACACAAAAATAGTGTAAATAGAGAATTCATGAAGGTGTGTAATAGAACTTAATGTACATGGAAAACAAACATAAACAAAAACAGTCTTAGACTATGATCTGAAAGTTAAGTAATAATTTCAAATCTGACTCCCTAAAAAGAGTAGAGATGTTAAAAAAAAACGAATGAAAAAGTGGGGGGAAAACAGAGGTGTTGAGGAGAAGATTCAGCAGCTAAGAGCAAGTGTTACTTCCAGGTGCTATAGGACCATTGTGCCCAGGCCCCCCCCGCCCGCCCTACCTCCTTCTGTTGGGCCGCTGCTCCTCCTGCATGTGTGAACCTGTCTCCCTTCCAATATGGTGTTCATCAACCTCTGTCTACCTCTCCTCTTTTAGGTTTTCTCAAACATGCTAACATGCTGTACATCCCCATCTCTGTGGCTTTTTTTTTAAATTTTTATGATGCTTTGAGAATTCATACAATGCAGTTTGATTTATTCAGCCCTCCCCCAATCTCCACACCTACCGCTACTTCCCCACACCACTTGATGTCCTCTATTACTAATTTTAAAAAGGTCTCTCAAGCTGGGCCATGTAGTGTATGCCTTTAATCCAGCACTTTGGGAGGCAGATGGAGGCAGATCTTTGTGCGTCAGGCCGCCTGGTCTACAACATGCGTTCAAGGACAGCCAAGCGCTCAGGAGATTGCCTTTAAAAAAAAAGTCTATCAAGCAGGTTGGAGAGAATAGCTCACCTGCGTTAGAACACTGCTGTGTAGCATTCTTTTTGCACGAGCAAGCACTTAAGCAGTTACTAACAGCTAATGCCTTGACCCTGCTGTTATTCTCACAGGACTGTGAAGCCTGAGCTGTATTTTGATTCTCTCAGAAAGCACTTTGATCTGTTATATGAGCTTTGAGGTTCCCCTGTCCCAACTGCCTCGCCCCAGCCCCAAATTGTGTTTTCAGTGTGTCCCGAGCCCATGCATGGGTTGGAATAAAAGCCTTTGAGTTACAACATAAAACTTGAGTTATCGCCGGGACTTCTTCTGAGTCCATTTCTTTTCATTCCATGGGAACTTCACATGGTCCCCGATCCTTTCTTGCGGAGCTTCAGCTTAGGAACATGTTAGCTGCCAGAAGGAAATCCAAAAGCCTGCAGTCTTGTAGAACTGCCAGCCTGGTTCTTGGAGGGAAAAAATATTGTGTGGATTGCGGCCATGCATGACTAAAAGACCAACTGACGATAGAACGAAGTGTGGACTGCTCTTTCAGAGAACCTGTCGTTTCAATTTTCAGCACCCATATCAGAGGCTAACAACCATCTGTAACTCAGTTCAGGGGGAATCCAAATGACCTCTTTCTTGAACCTCCATGCATGCATTGCACATTATGGGTGCACTTTACACCTACAGCAGGCTAATACATTCCTACACTCTAAATAAAACAATAAATTAAAATATTCAAACATGACAGGGAGTCTCTATGTAGCCCTGGTGGACCTGGAACCAGTACAGTCACTGTGGAACTCAAATGCTAGATTGTTTCTCAAAAAGCTAGAAATAGATCTACACATGATTCAGCTGTACTACTTATGAGCCTACACCCAAAAGACTCTATATCCTACTAAGAGATACTTGTTCATTCATGTTCATGCTGCTTTATTCACAACAGCCCAGGACATGGAAAACAACACAGTCATTAAACTTATAAATGGATAATGAAAATGCTACATTTACACAATGGACTATTCAACTGTTAAGAAAAAAAAAATTCGGAGCTGGAGAGATACCTAGCGGTTAAGAGCACCGACTGCCTCTTGCAGAGGACCCGGGTTCGATCCCACACCCACATGGCAGCTACGAACAGTCTCTGTAACTCAAATTCCAGGAGTAACTCCAGTCCAGGGAATCCGGAGGGACCCTCTTCTGCCTCCGCGGCATTGCACAACATGGGGCACAAACCTGCCTTGAGACAGTACATTCCATTACACATACAAAAATAAATTAAAAAAAAAAAGAAAAAGGAAATCGATGGACCTGGAAATAATCATTCTGACTGAGGGGCAAACCCAGACCCAGGAAGATAAACAGTACATATTCTCTCTAATATGTGGATGTTAGATTTGAATCTTTAAATATGTAGATTTCATTCTCCAAGTCCATAGAGGTAGGGGACACTACGTTCCGAGCATATGGTGTGTTTCATGGGAGGGAGTGGAGACAGAATGCAGTGATATAAAAGGGGGGACGGGATATTCACCCAGGAGAGTTAGTGGGGTGGGGAAACGGAGGGCCAGCAGAGTAGGGCGGGCGTAGTTGACGTGAAGGTTCTAACTAACCCTACAGCCCTTCAGAACAAAGTCATATGGAAACCATTTCTACTGTAGAAATCTTTTAAAAAAAAAATAGAGAGCGAAGAGAGAGAAGCGGGGGGCTGGAGGAGATGGCTCAGTGGTAGGAGCACTGGCTGCTTTTATGGAGGACCCAGGTTTGTTTCCTAGCACCCACATTGTAGCAAAGGTCCATATTTCAAGTTCCAGGGGATCTAGTTTCCTTTTCTGGTCTCCATGGGTGTTGTATAACATGGGCAACTGATATACATGCAGGCAAAACACATCATTTTACACATAAAAAATACTTTAAAAAAAATAAATGGATATATATATTATAATATATATATATATATATCTATATATTATATGGAGTTTAAATGGAATTTCCCTATAAAGGGGGCACAAATGCCCCTATCCAGACACTACAGGTGCCCTGGAATGGGGCTCCTCTTTGGAGTTGTTCACCAGAGGGGTACCATAGATCCTCAGTATTCACTACTGCCATTGTTGTGGGTCAATTCCAGAACTTGACAGTACGTTCCTATTGCGGAAGCTACTACCATGACATAGTCATTAAAGGACAACATTGGAAATCTTGTGGGTATTACACTAACTTTCAACACCTTCATCTCTTCTGGCTACTTTTACTTTTTTTTTTTATTGATGCTTTGTGTATTTCATACATCAATTTCCCAATTCAGTTCAGGCATATTTACCTTCCCTTCCCCCCACCCCACCCCACCCCCATCCCATCCAGATCATGCATTGTTGTCATAACTGTCCTGCATCTTTCTCTCAGTCTTTTTTTTCCATTTTTTAGCACTAGTGATTAATTTATGAGTACAAACATACATCATGTAAAACCCAATTTGCAGGCTGTTTTGTCCAAACCCACACAGCTCCTGCCCACCATCCCAGCAGGGGGGGCTTGTATGTTCAATCAAAGTTGATCAAATGACGTGTCCAGGCTATCTTGCTGTAGTTTCACCATTCACCCCCACATCACAGCCCTTACATTCTTACCACTCCCCCTCTTCTGCAGATTTTTCCTAGGCTTAGAACAGGGGCACAGGTGGATGAGACAGCAAAACAGTCTATGGTCTCTGGACGATGTTTGCTCTTGGGACTTGTCAATTCTGGCTTGTTTCTTTCATGGGCTGGCCAGTTTGTCCAGGAAAAACTTTTTGATCCTACTAATGAAGGACACGCAATTAGATATATAGGTATTTAAACAGTACTAATTGTATGGTAGGTTATTTTGTTTCTTAGAAGGTGTTTGGATGGTATGTTAATCCATGAATTACATTTTTTTCTGTTGATTGGAATCTGACAGGGTCTTACTGTGGCTTATAAACATATCCTAACCTGTAGAGGAGGGGTGTAAGCTTGTGGGATCAGCCGTGGTTATTCCTCCAAGGAGAGAGAGCCAATATGCCAATTAGATTTGGGATATACAGCATATGCTGGCCTCTGATGCACAGTATTTCCCGGGCAGGTGAGGTGTCGCTGGTGCTGACGTAGGAGTCTTGCTGACTCAAGGAGGCCCATTATATTTGCTTTATTGGTATATTGGCCTTTGTTAACATTCTCTGGTATTCCAGCGACCATCTGTACACTTGCATGTGTGTCTCAATACATTTTCCCATGTTATGTCAGGTCTTCGACAGCAGGCCTTTTCGCTTCTCTTCTTGCAGGTATCCAGTTTTAGAGGCAAGGCGCCTTTACCTTTTGTGGGGGCTTGGATCCCCCGGCCAAAACATCTCCTTGGTAGAATAAATCCATTGCTGATGTCCGAGCTCCTGCATTAATATTATTTGCTTAAGTGTATAGCTTAAGGAGGCTTTAGTATTATATTTGGTTTCTGAATAGAGAATAATCATCCTTTTCACAGTTCCTATGTCTATTAGTCAATTCCAAGAAGGCCAGTTTTTACTGGTTTCTAAGAGATTTACTTCTATCTAGTTGTCTCCAAGTTCAGTTGGAGGAATGACATTAATTATCATATGTCTCCTTGTTCTATGGCGGGGGTGGAAGAAAGTCTCTCATATTCAAACCTTGCGCTCCTAGAAGGTAAGTTTTGTTAGGATCCATTATACATAGTTGTTTACAAGTAGGATCCAAGAGGTGTTTTATGTTTGTAGCAATCTGCGGCTTTTCTTCCTTTCAATGTTGGAACGGGCCAACCTTTCTGTTGGCACTTTCTGGTAACATCCTACTCGATGCACAGCTTTCTTTTCTTTCTCAGCTGTTATTGTTGGTGACATTTTTGACATGTTGGAACATACAAATCTTTACCCGTAGTTAGTTTCAAGATTGGAACTGCCAAGGTTTTGCAAAAAGGTTTCATTTTTCTATCTGTATCCCCTCCATTTTTTTCTTTTTTTGGGGNGGTGGCAAGTTCATTCCAAGTCTTCCAAGGGTTCTCCACACTGCTTTCCATAGTGGCTGTACGAGTTTACATTCCCACCAGCAGTGGATGAGTGTTCCCCTTTCCCCACAACCTCTCCAGCACTTGGTATCATTTGTTTTCTTGATCCTAGCCAGTCTTATTGGAGTAAGATGATATCTTAAAGTGGTTTTGATTTGCATTTCCTTAATGATTAGTGATGTTGAACACTTCTTGAGGTGTTTCTCAGACATCTCTAATTCCTCACTTGTGAAGTCTCTGTTCAGTTCTTTGCTCCATCTATTTAGTGGGTCATTTGTTTTCTTTTTTTCTTTGTTTTTTGAGTAGTTTATATATTCTGGAAATCAATGCTTTGTCAGATGTATCTGCAGTGAAGGTTTCCTACCACTCTGTGAGAAACCTTAATTCTTGTGCTATTGATTCTTATCTATGCTAAAGACTCTTATCTACACTGCAGACTTTTATCTATGCTGTAGACTCTTATCCTTGTGTCATTTTGGACAAGAGCCACATTAAAGCATCTCTGACAACCCTAACACAAGCAGCTTTTAAAACTCCTATTTCATTTAAATAATTTTTATAATCTTTTATATTTTGTGTGTGTGTGTTTTGCCTGCATATATACAAGTGCACATGTGTTGTACAGTGCCCATGGAGGCCAGAAGAGGGTGGTGGATCCCTTGGAACTGGAATGGCAGACTGTTGTTAGCTACCATGTGGGTGCTGGGAACCCAAGTCCTCTTCAAGAGCAGTCCTTATCTTCAAGATCCACAAGAATCCTTGTGGACACTCAGCTAGTTGAGATCTTTATTATATCCCCAGTTAGAGCCTCATAGTCCTGGAAGACTCAGGTTCAAATCTAATCAACTAGAACATTCTTTTTTTAATTAATTAATTTATTTATTTATTTTTATTTATTTATTTATTTTTAGTCTTTTTGAGACAGGGTCTCCCTGTAGCTCTGGCTGTCCTGGAACTCACTCTGTAGACCAGGCTGGCCTCAAACTCACAGAGATCTGTGTGCCTCTGCCTCCCAAGTGCATTCATACATATAAAAATAAATTAATTAGCCGGGCGTGTGCCACCATGCCCAGCTAATTAATTTATTTTTATGTGTATGAATGTACTGTCTGCATGTAGGTTTGTGCACCCATGTCGTGCAATGCCTTGAGGTCAGAAGAGGGTGTCGGATTCCCCTGGAACTGGAGTTCTCCTGGAATTGGAGTTACAGATGGTTCTCAGCCACCATGTGGGTGCATGGGATCAAACCCTGGTCCTCTGCAAGAGCGGTCGGCACTCTTAATCGCTAGGCCATCCCTCCAGTCCCTCAACTAGAATATTCTTAAGCTCAAGAGCAATGGTCCAAACCAAACACAAAATTTGCCTCAACTTCAATACCACTCTGCCTGGGTCCCCAGGGAGCTGGACTCCAAGTATGTGCTTTATAGATCTTCAAGGCTGTGGGATATGAGCATGCTCTGTGACACAGAAACAGCTGGCTTTAGGCTTTAGAGCTGCTTTCTGTTTCTTATCATCTGGGATCAGAAATTTTTTTTTTCTGAGACATGTGGTTCCCAAAGAAAAAAAATCTGAACACTATCAGCAATGTAAATAAGGTTACAATAAAAGGTAAGAAGTGTCTGAGATGCAGCATTTATTATTGTGTGTATGTTGAGTTCTCACTGTACCATGCGGCATTTATTATTTTGTGTATGTTAGAGTTCTCACTGTACCACACAGCACTTATTATTGTGTGTATGTTGGAGTTCTCACTTTACCACGCAGCACTTATTATTGTGTGTATGTTGGAGTTCTCACTGTACCACACAGCACTTATTATTGTGTGTGTGTTGGAGTTCTCACTGTACCACACAGCACTTATTATTGTGTGCGTGTTGGAGTTCTCACTGTACCACACAGCACTTACTATTGTGTGCGTGTTGGAGTTCTCACTGTACCACACAGCACTTATTATTGTGTGTGTGTTGGAGTTCTCACTGTACCATCCAGTACCATGCAGTACCATGCAGCACTTATTATTGTATGCATATTGGCGTTCTCACTGTACCGTGTGGCAGTATATAGAGAGCAGGGAGTTTGATGCCAGGAGCCTTGGGTTCCTGTCTCAGCTCTTTGACCAGTCCTAAAGCTTCACAGAGATTGTGTTAGCTACAAAGCAGTCCCTAATGAGTAAGAAATATTTCCGAGCCCTTGCTAAGTGCCAGGTATTCAGTAGGTGATTATATAAATATCCATTGTGGCATTTAATTAACATAATAACACCCTGGTAGACATCATTGGGACTATCGTACTGAACAAGAGACCACGGCACAAAGATGTTAAGTGATCTGTGTAAAATTACAGCAATGTTAGATGAGGGAAAATACCTAGTGCTGTGCCTGTGAGTATAATAGTGCTTCCATTAACATCCTAGCTGCTTTCTGTCTTAAGCAGCTTGCTTCTGCTGATGTAACAGGCCATGTTGGCTCATCCAGCTCTGTGTTGGATAAAAGTATTGATTTAATATTTTTTCATCAGGGAGCTCAGTTACAGGGTTGTTTTTGGAAGTGGTACTGATATGAACCTATACCAAACCTGTCACATTATAAGACTATACCAAACCTGCTATGTTATACACCTGGCCTGAAGCATCTGGTGATTCCAGCATCGAATTTTAGAAAGCCCTTTTAGTAAAGACATTTGCATGAAAGCCCCTAGATCTGGCTTCATCTTCTGCAGACAGCTTTTGTTTGAAGGAGGACCACAAACCAAGTCTGCTTCCAGTGTCAACTGCTCTCATTTCTTTTTTAGTCTGCTTGGCTGGGCAGATGTCCCAGCTCAGAGGGGATTAGCATCTTAATGAACAAAACAGTTGGAAAGGCCTATGGGGGTTTTTAAAACCTTTCATGTCCAGAGAAGAAACAAGCGTTCTATGACTGCATTTGTCATTCGTTGAATATACTGTCCCAGTTTCCCTTCTTTCTTTCTCCAACTCTGGCAAGCACTCATTCTTGCCTGAGACCAGAGTCTGTTCTAGTGCTAACTCTTGTTAAATTAATAGTTCCCTCTAGAGGAGTAGTCCTGCCTGCTAAGGTAGGGGCTTTCACAATGTTCTAAGAGGTACTGTGCCCCCCAAATATATATTGATCCTAACTCTCATCACCTCAGGATGTGGCCTTATTTGGAAATGGACCATTACTGTGTAGTTAGCCAGGCTAAGCTGAGGTCACACTAGAGTGAAGAGAGTCTTTAAGTGAGCGTGTCTGGGGTCCTTATGAGAATCTGAAGAAGCAAGGGAACATCCTCCAGTGGAGGACAGCCTTTCAGATCCTCAGCCCCCCCCCCATTGACCGGGGTTCTTTTAGGCCACGCAGTGCGCTCTACCTAGTCATGGTAGCTATGCACAGCTAGGCCAGGAGGCAATGCATGCAGATGTAATTCCCTATTTTAAAATTTCAGCTGTTTGTGTGGCTTCATGGCTTGACTACCTGCTTGTGTTTCCAAAGGCTTGTGTCATAGAAATGTAGACCAAGTCTCAAAGAACTGGCATCATCAGCGGAGGCCATGGCATCCCTTTAAAGTCACAACAGCTGGTTTTGTATACTGTGAACTGAGATTTCCAGAAAAAAAAAAAAGCCATACCCATGTTAAAGATTCTACAGAAGGCTGATGGACTGGTTAGAACTGCATGATTGTAGAGAGCTGAAAAGTGGGGTATCCAGAACCAAATTATCTTAGATTCTCTTTAATATCCACTCATTACCCACCTCTGTCTGATCTAACAGCCTCTGACTATCAAGTAAACCTTTCGAACTATATTAAGGAATCAGACCATTAACTTCCCATGAACCCCAAACTAAGAGTGTCATCAGACAGCACCTGAGGCTGACAGCGGGGACTTTCCCACTTTGCTGTAACACAGCTACCCGATATTCCCATCAACATATTTGAAAAATGCCTTGGGTTATGGCTTTCTTTTGTTCTATGACTATAACAGCTTCAGGAAACCATGTCCATAGTGGAACATGTTACTAAGGGCGATCTGAATCCATGTTCCTGGGCCATGTTCACTCACTTAGCTCAAGAATAAACCATCTCAAAAGAGAATAAACTGCCTCTTATTCCCTTTGATATAAGAGCTTTGTTTAATATCAGCAATATATATAAAAATTTTAATAATAATAGTGGTGCATACCTGTAATTCCAACAGGACTTGGAAAACAAAGGCAGGAGGATGATGGTTGAGTTTCAGACCAGCCTGGACTACAAAATGACTTCCAGGTCAGCCTGGGCTATTTAGCAAAACCTTTCTAAAAATAAAGTTGTTTGCATGGCAGAAGCATGAGGTTTTGAATTTTTTTTAGAACAATTTAAAAAGATAATTACAGATTTGCTTTCACTTCTTTTTGAAGACAGAGTCTCACTACATAGCCCTGGCTAGCTTGAAACTCACTATTTAGACCAGGTTGGCCTCACACTCACAGACATCCATCTGTCTTTGCCTGTTGAGTACTGGAATTAAAAGTGTGTGCCACTGTGCCCAGTGGTTTTATTTATTTATTTTTGGTGTTTTGAGACAGGGTCTCCCTATAGCCCCAGCTGGCCTGGAACTTGCTCTGTAGACCAGGCAGGCCTTGAACTCATAGAGATCTGCCTGCCTCTGCCTCCCAAGTGCTGGGATTAAAGGTGTGCATCACCATGCCTAGAAAATGCTTTTATTTTTTAAGAGGAAACATATTTATTTTTATTTTATGTGTCTAAGTGTGTGCCTGCACATATATAGGTGTACCACACACTGGTGAAGGCCAGAAGAAGAGTGTTGGATCCCTTGGAACTGGAGTTATGGATGGTTGTTAGGAGCCATATAGATGGGAACTAAACCCAGGTCCTCTGCAAGAGCAGCCAGTGCTCTCTCCTAGTTTGTCCTCCATTGCTGTGACAAAACACTCTGACCGAAACCAATTTGGGGAGAAAAGGGTTTATTCAGCTCACATCTCCTGGGTCACAGTTCTCACTCAGGGAGCCCAAGGCAGGAACTCAGGGCAGGAACCTGGAGGCAGGAGCTGAAGCACAGACCACGGAGGAATGCTGTTTACTGGCTTGCTCCCCTGGCTCATGCCCAGCCCGCCTTCTTATACAGTACACAACAACCTGCCCAGGGTGGCACCACTCATTGTGGGCTGGACCCTCCCACACTGCTCGACCATCAAGACAGTACTCCACAGATGTGGCCACAGGCCAATCCAATGGAGCCAATTCCCCAATTGAGGCTCCCTCAACCCAGGTGTGTCAAGTTGACACTAAAACTACCCAGCACATGCTCCTAACCTCTGGGTTGTCTCTCTAGCCCCATCTTTTAATTCTTAAACCCCCAGGGGTAGCTGTTACAATGCCCATTTTACAGTGATGGTAATGAGGCCTAGGAGATGTAGATGTCCTGTGGCACACAGCCCAGGACAGGCCAGCTACTTCTTCAGGTGCGTCTGCTTCCAGACTCCAGGTTCTTTACCCCGTGCTCTGTGACACACAGGGCATGACAACATGGGGCACAACAGCTAGGGGTATTCAATTTCTTTTTCTTCTTTTTGTCTGCATGCTACATGCCTGTGTGGATGTGGATGTACTTGCCTAAGTGTGGAGGCCAGAGGTTGGTATTGAGAGCCTCTATTACTCTGACCCTTATTTTTTATTTATTATTTTTACTTTATTTATATGACTGTATTGCCTGCATGTCATGCAATGTCATGCAATGCCTGCAAAGGTCAGAAGAGAACATTGGATCTCCTGGAACTGGAATTGTTAACAGTTATTAGCTGCCATGTAGGTGCTGGGAATCAAACCCAGGTCTTCTGCAAGAGCAGATGGTGCTCTTAACTGCTGAGCCATCTCTCCAGCCCCATTTTACCCTTATTTTTTGAGACAAGGCTTTCTCAGAGAACCTAGAACTTTGCTGTTTGGGCTAAACTGGCTAGCAAGCAAGCCCCATGTGCTGGATAGCTTAGTGTCAACCTGACACACCTGGGTTGAGGGAGCCTCAATTGGGGAATTGGCTTCATTGGATTGGCCTGTGGCCACATCTGTGGAGTATTGTCTTGATGGTCGAGCAGTGTGGGAGGGCCCAACCCACAATGAGTGGTGCCACCCTGGGCAGGTTGTTGTGTACCATATAAGAAGGCAGGCTGGGCATGAGCCAGGAGAGCAAGCCAGTGAACAGCATTCTTCCATGGCCTGTGCTTCGGCTCCTGCCTCCAGGTTCCTGCCCTGAGTTCCTGTCTTGGGCTCCCTAAGTGATGAACTGTGACCCAGGAGATGTGAGCTGAATAAACTCTTTCCTCCCCAAGTTGGTGTTGGTCAGAGTGTTTTGTCACAGCAATGGAAGACAAACTAGGACACCCCAAGATCCACTTGCCTCTAACATCCTTAGTTTTAGGGTTACAAATTTGTGCTGCTGTGCCTGATGTTTAAGTTGGTGTTGGAAACCCAAACCCAAATAAAAAATTTTTTATTTATTTCTGTATGTGTATGAATGTATTGTCTGCATGCAAGTTTGTGCACCCATGACGTGCAATGCCGCGGAGGTCAGAAGAGGGTGTCGGATTCCCCTGGAACTGGAGTTCTCCTGGAATTGGAGTTTCAGACGGTTCTCGGCCGCCATGTGGGTGCTGGGGATCGAACCTGAGTCCTCTGCAAGAGCGGTCGGCACTCTTAACCACTAGGCCATCTCTATGTCTATTACTTTTTAATGGTCTAGCAAATAGGATGCTATTGAGCACACTATTATGGCCTGCTCAGTTCTGGAATGTGGTCCCTTGAATCTCTTAGCATTTTTTTAAGCATTAAACTGTCAAGAAGCAGAAAGTTACTGAGATTGAACTCACAGGTCCTGAGTCCCAGTGCGGTTCCAGGCTCCAAGGGCTCAAGCAACTTTCTACTTGCTTTCTCTTTGCTTCTATTTCCACAAAATAAAAGCATATTGATACGGCTGGGCACAGTGGCACACACCTTTAATCCTAGCATTCAGGAGGCAGGGGCAAGCAGATCTTTGTAAGATTGAGGACAGCCTGTTTTACAGCGAGTTCCAGGCCAGTTGGGGCTATAGTGAGACTCTGTTTCATAAAACCAAAACCAATAAACAAACCCTCTAAAACAAAACAAACAAAAAACAAACGAGCAAACATGGTAGTGGTGAGTCCAGATGAGCATCCTAATCTGAAAAGCAAAGTTCTGAATGAAAAAACCACGTAGGCTGACATGAGACTACCAGCTGAAAATTCCACATCTGATCTCATGTGACAAGCCACAGTTAAAACACAGGTGCACTAAAAATATTGTGTAAAATGACTTTTAGGATGCAATATAATATATAGTGACATAAATTTTCTGCTCATCTTAGAATATCACCCCCAAGACATCTCATTATGGATGTGCAAAAAAATCCCTAAATCTGAAAAAAAAAATCCAAAATCAGAAATAGTCCCATGTTGGGGGGTGGAGCACTAGCCAGGACCAGTATTTGCAGTCAGGGGCTGCTGTGAGCACAGTGCGGAGGCTACAAATATCCTTGGCTCAGTCCTGGCTTGCATGTATTGCAAGATACATGTGCACATGCACAGAGGCTTCTTCCCCCTTGGGAAACTTCCTTAAGATGCAATTCCCGGAGTTGGAATTCTCTAAGTTTTTAAATACATTTCAGCTTTTACATTGCCAACTAGATTTCCAAGATTATTTGACTTATCTCTCCAGGGTATGAGCGTGTGGATGCCAGTAGTTGCTGGCAGCAATGTTGGTTCTTGTCACTGCCATTTTCTTTCTTTCTTTCTTTTTTTTTTTTTTTTTTTTTTTTTTTTTTTTTTTTT
>VZQC01001938.1:503366-532713 GCA_009823505.1 Rhizomys pruinosus | reverse complement strand
ATATATATATATATATATATATATATAATAAAAAGCAAAAAAAGAGAAATGTCAACAACAACAAAAAAGAAAGATGACATCATGAACTTTGCAGGTAAATGGATGGAGCTAGAAGACATCGTGCTAAGTAAAGTGACACAGTCCCAGAAAAACAATGAATGGTATCCCTCATCTGTGGATGCTAGTGCAAATTACATAATTATATGGCAAACTGAGCAGAGTTAATGTGATCTGAAAACAACTGTGCTCTTATATTGTGAATCCCTTAAAAAATAAATAAATAATCAAAAATAAAACTAACACTTGTATAATACAGAGAAACATAAAAACATCTTTCAGTTGCCATTTAATATTCCACTGTAAGGCAAAAACAGAGTCTGATGTCAAAGCTTCCTAATACTACAGGAAACCTAGAAGCATGACTATGGAATATTGCAAATAAGAGACTGAAACTTTAGCTTAAATACTTTTCTCTTTTACCATCCTAATAACACAGTATAAAGATCAATCCATTGTTAAAGACCATATAAAGATTGACAATACCAAAAGGATGAAGTAAAGTATTAGTTTTCATGAGTTTGATTCAAAAAAATTAAAAAGATATGTATTTTAAAGATTTTCATTTTTTCAGTTCAAAGTTTTTCTTGGCCCATCCACCAAAGAGAGAAAGAAATAAAAACAAAGAGTTTGGGGACGGAACTTGGTTGGCAGAGCGCTTTCCTAGCATGCACGAAGCCCTGGGTTCAGTCCCCAGCACCACATAAACCAGGTGTGATTGCATATGATTGTAATTCTACCTTTCAGAGCTGGAGGCAAGAGAGCAGAAGCTTAAGGGTGTCTTCAGGTAAGCACAGAGTTTGAGTTGGCTATGTAAGACCCAGTCTCAAACAAACAAGAAAAAAACTAAGATTTTATTACTCTTTTCTCTTTACAAAGTACTTTTCAAAAACTGGATCATATTTGGAGCTGGAGAAGTTGATCAGTGGTTAAGAGTATATATTGCTTTTACAAGGGGACCACAGTTCGTTTCCCAGCACCCACATCAGTCAGTGACTCCAGCTCCAGGGAATCAAATGGTCTCTTGTAGACTCTTCAGACACCTGCTCTCATGAGCACAAATCTATACATATGCATATACACATAATGAAAAAACAACAAAACTAAATCATTAAAAATAAAAGTTTAAAAGCCCTGGACCATATTTCAACAACAATTCCAAATCAATACTAAATGTCTGATTTGGAAATAGTGTGGCAGCACATACTGTGATACAAGCACCCTGGAGGTTGAGGCAGGAGGGTCAAGAGTTTACAATCATCCTTGGCTACATAGTGAGTTTTGAGGTCTGTCTGGGATAATGAGACCTTGTCTCAAAACAAACAAACAAAACAAAGCAAAAATAAAAGGAAGGAAGGAAGGAAGGAAGGAAGGAAAGAAGGAAGGAAATCTCAATTGGATACCATGTCTTTTTTAAGGAGTTACCATTGTGGTTTTTTTCATAATAGTTCTGGTTACAAACAAGTGACACTTGGACAAAAAGAAACCACTGTGTGCCAATCATTTTTTTAGTTTGCTGAGGAACAAATTGGTCTCTATCAAGGAAACTGACACCGGGGTTTGGCTTGTTTCTTGTCTCCTGTACAGTCAGGGTCAGATTTAGGTAAGGAATCTGACAGGAAGCAGATTTTCTAAAAATGGAAATTCCTGCGTAACCAGTTCTGAGATTCTCCTTACAGGGACCACAGCAAGGGCCTTTGGAAGCAGGCGGAGTGCTATGTGTTTGAATTTAATCACATATCTTTTTATGTGTTTGTATTTAATTGTATGTCTTTCCATGTTCCTGTCCAGGCTATGGCTGGCATCTTAATTGTTTCTGAAATCTTCATCATTGTTGAATGTTCAGGCCCCTTATCATATCTGTGCAAAATCCCAGTATAAAAGAGGCTCAGTCCACCTTTGCACATGGCTAGAGATTGTGGATTTTAATGATAAGTATTAGTTCTCGTATTGGCATTCTGCAAATACCTACACCACAGCTCTTATTTTCCTGACTTTGGAATGTCTTACTCCAATAAGTAGTTCTGGGACTTGATGCGAGGATGTCCCAACTACTGGGTCCAATCTGCCAAAGATTTCAAAGACAAAGGGAAAAATTTATTAAACCTTATATCTGAAAATTTAGTTCTTCTTTGCTCAATACCTTCATAATTAAAATATCAGCAGATTCCCTATTTCTGGGCTATACCCAGTTATCATGTAGAGTGTATACAAATGACTTCCTATATTGAGGTAAGTGAGCTGGCTTCTCATCTATGTTAGAAACTCTGAGACACTAGAATGCAAGCCCACGGTCATGGAGTGGCCACATACCCCTATGGACAGGAAACAGAAACATGTTCCAAAGACAAGTCACAGGATGCTCAACCTCCTCAGCTCACTTTCCTCTAGAGACAGGGCCCTGGATGTCTCAGTCTGCTCTGTAGTCTCTGTATTCAAACGAGGTTCTTGAAGGCTCTCACTGGATGAATACCTTCCTTTTAAAATCATAGTCCAGGGCTAGAGAGATGGCCTAGCGGTTAAGAGCGCCGACCGCCCTTACAGAGGACCCGGGTTCGATCCCCAGCACCCACATGGCAGCCGAGAACCGTCTGAAACTCCAATTCCAGGAGAACTCCAGTTCCAGGAGAACTCCAGTTCCAGGGGAATCCGAGACTCTCTTCTGACCTCTGCAGCATTGCACGACATGGGTGCACAGACCTGCATGCAGACAGTACATTCATACACATAGAGAAAAATAAATAAAAAATTAAAAAAAAAAAAAGAGTGCTGCTCTCCTAGAGGCCTGGAGTTCAGTTCCCAGTAGCACAGCAACAACAGCACTCAGATCCATGTGGCAAAAGAGAATCCATGCCAGAGCTGGGCTGCCAAGGGGCCCAAAGTGAGAAGGAGCCTTCTGGAGATTACCAGGTAAATGCAGCAAAGGTGCCACCTGGGAGTGTTCTCGCCTCCCCTCAGTTGCTCCAGAGAGCAAACAAGTGGCTGGCTCGTGCAGGCTGCTTATGTCAGGAATGTCCCCCACCCCAACCTCTCCATACACTCAAAGAGTAATGTTTGAAAAGAAATTAAAGGTATGTAAAACTTTTATAACAAAGTAAGAATGTTTTTATTTTATTTTTTTTGAAACTGCAGTATTTAGCTTTATTTTATTTATTTTTTGTAAGAATGTTTTTTAAAAAGTAAAAGTAAGGAGGGGGGGTATGTGTGTGACATGCCTTTAATCCGAGCACTTGGGAGGCAGAGGCCAGCAGATCTTTGTGAGATCAAGGCCAGCCTGGTCTACATAGTGAGTTCCAGGTCAGCTGAGGCTACAGGGAGATAAAAAAGAAAATAAATGTAGGGAAGACAATGCAGCTGAAGTTTTCAGGGCATCCCAGGAGATGGTGTGTGTGTGTGTGTGTGTGTGTGTGTGTGTGTGTGTGTGTGTAACTCCACAAAGACGTGGAGGGAGGGAGAAAGGAGAGAACAGAGCAGGGGGTAGGGAAGGAGAAAGGACTGTCCGGGGCAGTCTCCTCTGGTGGCCCAGATCAGGTACTCCTGTGGGAAGGAAAACTAGGGAGAAGCCTTCTAGACAGTAGGTGGGAAAGGAGAGGAAGGGGAGTGTGGCCTGAGGACTGCTGTCTCTGGGCACTGTCAGGGACCACTTTTAATTATCCACATGATACTGGTTAATGTCATTTGGACCAAGCTGGGCATATGAATGCCAGCCACAGACACACGAGCACCTTTTTCTTCTTAAAAATTTTTTTGATTATTTTTATGTGTACAGGAGTTTTGCCTGCATGTATGTAAATGCACCATTCAGGTTCAATGTTCAAGGAGCCCAGAAGAGAGCATCAGATCCCCTGGAAGTAGAGTTATAGATAGTTGTTAGCCACCATGTGGGTGCTGGGAACTAAACTCAGGTCTTCTGCAAGAGCAGCCAGTGCTCTTAACCATTGAGCTATCTCTCTAGCCAACAAACACCTCAGTCAGGGATCCAGTAGGGACAGGAGCATCAAATGGGAGCCTTCTGGGAGACAGTGAGCTCTTGATTCTGACCCATGCCTGCCCCATCATCCTTGCCCTGAGGCCTTCTGTGGGCTGAAGCATCTACCACTTGCAATAGAGTCCTGACTAGAACCTTCTAGCTTTTTCCCTCCACAATGGTTGAACTCTAGTTTTAAAAATGAGTGTAAAGTTTTAAATGCCAAGTTCCTTTAAAAGCAATTATATTGCAAAGAATCAAACAAATAAATCATTGTTAGGCACTGGGCCTCCTTGTCCCTAGAGGAGAGTTCCCTATTCAAGGAACACTTGGACTGAGCAGGGATGAGGTGGCCCCGCAAAACACCGTGAAATGTGGCCATGACTGCCGTTTCCATGGTTTTTTGTGATTCTTCCCAAGTGAAAAGCAGGATGGCAAGCGAACACCTCTGGGAAGGCCTTATGTCCTTTGTCCCTGCCCATCAGAACCATCTGATACAGAGAGGGGACAGAGGAAGGTACAGAACTGTATGGAGAAGCTGTGGGAGGACAGTAGGGTATGGAGCGAGAAGTATCAAGATTAACAGGAGAGAAACAAATGACAGAGAGAGTGCAAACCCTCACCAAGGGCTATGGGTGAGGGGCAGAGACTGCACTAGAAAAGCCCAGGGTAGCTGGAGAGATGGCCTAGCGGTTAAGAGCACCAATTGCTCTTGCAGAGGACCCAGGTTCGATCCCCAGCACCCACGTGGCGGCTGAGAACCGTCTGTAACTTCAATTCCAGAAGAACTCTAGTTCCAGGGAAATCCGACACCCTTTTCTGACCTCCGCAGCATTGCACAAACCTGTATGCAGACAGTACATTTATACACATAAATAAATAAATAAATAAATAAATAAATAAATAAATAAATAAATAAATAAATAAAATTAAAAAAAAAAAGAAAAGAAAAGAAAAGCCCATGATGTACAAATGTGAGAGAAGGCGGGTAGCAGGCAAATGACCCATAAAGTGTCACCACTCTGTGTCTAGGTACTATTAAGATTTTAACTGGCCTCTTCCCCTCACCTCTGTCCACTTCTAGCCTTGAAAACACTTTTCTCACTTGATAATCTCTTTCTATTTCTACCACCATCCATGGATCTGTAGTCTGATTCTTTTTTTTTTTTTTGTGATATTATTTTTTTAAATTTCTCATATATTCTCTTTATTCTAATACATACTGACAGTACATTCATACATGTACAAAAATAAATAAAATAAAAAAATACATGCCTATAACAGCAGTAGGCCAGAAATCCAGCGGCAAAAGAGCTTTGTTTAGGGATATGACACCCTGGTCAGCTGTGCAGCCACTGGGTCCCAGGAGCTAGCCAGCAAGCTTTCCTGAACCTTCGTGTACTTACTGGAAGCACACTCCTGTATCCTCCATATGCTAATGGGCAGTCAAAGGGTTCTGGCTCCAGTCTACTTTGGTTCTTTGGATTCCCTGGAAGGTCAGAAGGACCCTGGAAGGGCCCGGGTACTTTGATCTCTTGCACTACCCAAGTGTGTGGGATACCAGGGTCACTGCCTACATGAGCAGTGACAAAGCAAACCGGGCGGGGCTTGCAGAACTTCTGGGAACCTGAGGCAAACACTAGGTGAGGTGAGAATCGCTTTCAGAAAAGGCACTGTGAAGTGCTAGGCGTGAACTGCATGCTGGGGGTGGTTTCAGAAGAGGAGGGTGCCTCAGGAGTCCGGGAATGGGGGCGGGATGGGGGAGACTTTCATGGGGAAGTGACACTATATAGCACTTCCGGGGTTAAGAAGGGTTAGAGAGGGAGGGAGAAAAGAATGACCTTTTCGGCTAAATGCCAGCAGGGCTAGGGAAAAGGGGGTTGGGCAAGTCTGGGTGAAGGCAATAGGAAGTGCGGTCAGAAGTTCCATCACCCCCCCCCCCCAGATGACAGGCCTAGAGCACCTTCTCCTTCCACACCCTGACTCCTGGATTCCGGGAAGGTCCACTGCTTGGTGATACTGGTATGGACGTGGAATCCAATGGGACATGAAGTCAGTATTTTCATAGGCTCTCTGTGTGGTTCCTTTAGAAAAACTTTAGTGTGTGTGTGTGGGGGGGGGTTAGGGAGCAGGTTCTCTTCTTTCGTTGTGGGTTCCAGGGATGGATCTCAGGTTTTTAAGCTTGTGCAGACACTCTCTTACCCACTGGCTCTCCCCAGGCGATTTTTAACCCAATGTGGTCTGAGCGCCACTCTTAACACCTGGGAAGAACACAAGCTTTCAGAATTAATTTTGAATGGAGAAGTGAACTTTTCTCAATGCTCCCTCTAGCCTGGCTGTCTCCTAAGGCATTTGTAAAAAGGTGGCAACGAGACGCAAGATCCGAACTCAGCATGCCTGCTCCCCAGTTTCAGTCCTCCGGCCCCCTCTCCCTTACCTGGATGAAGACCTGGAGCGTGGCACGGCTCACCAGCACTGTGCACACGCGCGAGGCAGGCTCGGGTTCCCCGCTGGTGGACTCCAGCTCGTATTTCTGTCCCATGATCACGGCCATAGGCAGGGAGAGGCCAAGAGAGACGGCCCAGACCAACGACAGCAGGCGGCGGGTGCGGCGCGGGGTGAGCAGGCGGCGGGCACGCAGCGGCTGGCACACGGCCAGGCAGCGCTCTGCGCTTAGGCTGGCCACGCTCAGCACTGTGGAGTAGGTGCACAGCTCGCGCACGAAGTAGTAGGCGCGGCAGCCCAGGTCTCCGAAGACCCAGGGGTAGTGGGACCACACGAAGTTGTAGAGCTCCACCGGCACGCTGACCAGCAGCAGCAGCAGCGCTGCGAGCGCCAGGCTAAGCACATGGTAGCGCAGGCGCCCGGTGCGGCCGGCCCGCGCCTTCAGCACCACGTGTACGGACAGCGCATTGCCCGCTGTGCCCAGGGCGAAGATAAGCGAGTAGAGCGCAGTGAACAGCACCTTGGCCCAGAGGCGCGTGTCCACGCCCAGCCGCGCGTCCAGGCTCAGCCCTGGGCTGGGGCTGGGCCTCGGGGACCGCGGGCTGCTGGTCTCCATCACCGTCTATGGCGGCCTGCGCTCCCTCCCTTTCACTGCCCAGAGCCTGGGCTAGCTGCCCGGTTAGCCAACACCTCCTTCCTGGGAACCTCCAGAACTGGGAGTACACGCCCCTGAAGCAAGGCCAGGATCCCTGTTGATTCGGTTCAATCCAGAAAAGCACGTGCTAGTGGAGGAAGGGGTCCTTTGGGGTCAACCGTCCTAAGTTTTCCTGGATACAACTATTAATGTACCAGCTGTGTGGCTGCAAGCAAGCTTTTAAAACCTCTCTATATTTTTGCAACTTAAAAATACCGTCCACACTGCAGAATTTCCCCTCAGATTGAATGAGTGAATCAGTTTGCAGATTCCTAAACCACAGCGTAAGTAGGCATGGCGTTCGAGCCTTGCACCTTGGTCTGTTTCTGTGTGTGGTCGGGGAATAAGCCGTCTTAGGAAAGGCTTCGCCAGCCTTGTTCTTGCTAAAGGGCTGCCTTGTGCTGCTTAAGGAAGGTCACTGGGGGTACATTTTTGTGATATCATACTGCCCCCATCCTTTGGGGGTGTCTATCTCTCAGAGCAGAGAGAGGAAGTGTGTTAAACAGGTTTAAGAATTTTTCGTTGTTCTTATTATAGGCATATAAGCACTAGCACTTTAGTCTGGAGGCCTCTAGAGTTCCTCTTTTCTGATCCTGAGGAGGCCTAATTGGAACGAGACCCAAGCATCTCGTGTTTGTTTGTTTTCCATAGATTGCCCAGTGATAACTAGTTTACTCTTCCTCTGGATACATATCTAGATCTATAATGAAAATTTATTTTTATTCTGCTCCTGCTCTGGAAGGTTTCTGAGTCTGCGTTTGGGACAAGAAACAACTCCACTCCGTGGCTTTATTGAGTAACTAAACCAGAAAAAAACAAGAAACATGCTCTGATCTCTGGGCATGTGACTGTGCTGTCTTGTCAGACCCAGGATTAAAAGGACTCTGGATTCAGTGCTGCTGTGGTCATCTTGAAATCTTTTGTAATTTTTAAATGAGGGGCTCTCTGATTTCACTTGATTCTGGGTCCTAAAAATTATGTGACTTGTTTTTTTGCACTGCAACAAAAGTATCCCACAGGAATTTGAGTGGAGAAGAAGTGGTCAGCCTGCTGGCTGTTGGGTCCGGTGTATTTTGCAATTAAAGAACCAAAGAAATGAAGGGAATTTATTTGTCAGAATTTGTCCTTTAAAAAAGATTTATTTTGGCCCGGCATGGTGATGCACACCTTTACTCTTAGTGCCTGGGAGGCAGAAGCAGGTGGATTTCTGTGAGTTCAAGGCCAGCCTGGTCTGCATAGAGAGTTCCAGGACAGCTAGGACTACAGGGAGACCCTGTCTCAAAAAGACCGAAAGAAAATATTTAGTTATCTTTATTTTTCTGTGTGTATGAGTGTTTACCTGCATGTGTAGATGTACACCACCTGTGTGTATGGTGCCCACAGAAGCCAGGTGCAAAATCCCCTGGAACCACAGTCGCAGATGGCCATGAGCCACCATGTGGGTGCCCGGACCCAAAACTGGGCCCTCCGAAAGAGCAGTAAGACCTCCCTACCACTGAGCCATCTCCCATAATTTTATTTGAATGTTTTATGCCCAAATCTTTTTTTTTAATTTTTTTTATTATTATTATTTATCTTTGTATGTGTATGAATGTACTGTCTGCATGTAGGTCTGTGCACCCGTGTCGTGCAATGCCGCGGAGGTCAGAAGAGTGTCTCGGATTCCCCTGGAACTGGAGTTCTCCTGGAACTGGAGTTACGGACGGTTGTTGGCCGCCATGTGGGTGCTGGGGATCGAACCCGGGTCCTCTGCAAGAGCGTCGGTGCTCTTAACTGCTAGGCTATCTCTCCAGTCCCATTATGCCCAAATCTTTAGATACACGTGTACCTATCACCACTCATCAAAGAAGTGTCATTTTGCATTTGCAAAATGGAGACTTACAAAGTTTCACAACTGGTCAAACACATAGAATAAGTGTCTGTGAGGTGCCCAGTCCTAACTGACACATCTACAATGCAACCTCTACATGGAAGGCTCTGGAAACATAGCAGAAAAGGAGGCAGAAAGAATATTAATGGATCGCTGAACTCTTCACCAAACTCTCATGCAACACTTGGTGACTAACCCAGAAAGCCACAATGGGTCGAAGTGTAGCAAACAAAAGACTACAGAGTGGTGATCCATCCCTGAATAGGGCACTTACAACAAGCTGCCACCCAGGGCTCAGAGGCCATTGCAGAAGAGGAGGCGAAAAGATTGTAAGAAGCAGAGGTGGTGGATGACACAAGGAAAGAAAGAATTTTCCAGACATTTGGGAAGTCACCAACATGAACTCAGAGCAATGGTAGCAGTATGCACAAGACCAACCCATGCAAGCTCAAGCCAGACAAAATCCCAGCATAGAAGTGAGGAAGTGGCTAAGCCGCAACCTGAAGAACCGTCGGCATCAGATAACCGCCAGGAGAGACTTCATGTTCTTTAAGCATGTGATGCAAAATGCTTAACTAGACTCCAGAGGACGGACGCACATGGAAGGACATTTGGGAACACGAACTTGACAAAATAGGCCTTAGCATGTATGACATGAAATCTGGTGGGAGGGGCTATGTATTAGTCACTTTTCTGTTGCTGTGATAAAACACCATGACCAAGGAACTTATAAAAGGAAGAGTTTATTCGACCTTACGATTGACGGTTCCAGGGAATTAGAGTCCATTGTGGTGAGAGGCATGACGGCTGGAGCTGGAGCAGCAAGCCGAGGGTCACATCTCGCAATCAGCACAGGAAGCAGAGAGAGCAACTGGAGACCACAAGGCTAGTTAAACTCACTAAGCCTGCTCCCAGTGACATACTTCCTCTAGCACGGCCACGCCTTCTAAAGGTGGCACTCCAAAAACAGTGCCACCAACTGGAGACAAATGTCTGAATACTTAAAGCCTATGGGGAACAATCATTCAAACCACCACAGGCTATAAGAAGGTGCATATAGGGGAGTTCTAAATAAGATCAAAATATACTGTATGAAATTCCCAAAAATTCAATGAAAAATTCTCTATGAAAAATAATAATGAAAAGAAAAATGTTATTTAAAAATTTTTATTTTATAAGAAGGATTTTCCCCATATTTTTCTTACTGAAATTTTGTGTATTTCACACAGAACATCCCAATCATCGCTACATCCCTTTCTCCATTGGGACTCTCCCACAGTCATACATTCTGTCATACATTCTGTCATCTCTGTCAAATCCCATCGTGTCAAGCTAGTGTCCACAGACATCCCTTAGTCCAAGTCCATCCACTGGGGTCTAGTCATCCCGTGCAGAGTTTTCATCAAATTAATCACACATGATCTGAGGGAAACTATGACCATGAAACCAAAGGAAGGATGATGCAATTCTTGTTCTCACATCATCAGATACCATCATTTTGTGCTGCATCTTACAGGTTTCAAATTTTTAATGCTAAATCTCAGCAGCCCTTTCTTGTCCCTGTCATCCCACCGTGTCTCAGCTCTATGTTCCTCCAATGAAGACTTGGAGGAGAGAGGGAGGCAAGAGAGGGGTTCATTGTATTATGTCCTGGGCTGAGAAATCATTTTGAACCAAATGATAGATGACTTTCTTGTTTCTCCTTCTTTTATTATTCACAGTAGAATACATTCTGTTTGTTTTTCTGTTCCTATCCCAACAGGCCAAAGTCAAGTGTGATATTTACTCTAGTATCCGAACTGTTGGCACATAAGCCTTTTCTTTCCTCACATGCTTTGAGATCATAAACTCTCCATATTTATTTTCCTTAACTTAAATCTACCTGTTTTGTAAGCTGCTGTAATTCCTAACTGGAGATTATTTAGACCTGTGTATTTGGCAGATATTTTCTCAAAAATGACAGAAATAAGTCTGGCAGGGAAAACAATGGAAAGCACTTTGTTAAGTCACTTCACAGCATTTGAGCTTTTTAGAAGGAAGTAGAATTTTGGGGCCACTGTATCTTTCACCTTGACCATGACAGCTCTGAAATGTTCAACAACTTCTTTTCCACTATTAGTAGTGATAATAAAGCAGCACATTTCTCATGTACTATGTAAAGAAATGTATCTGCAGTTGGATGATCTGCAGACCTAAGTACTTTACAGATGTAAAATCCTACATGGGTAAAAGGCTATTCAAAGTGAAAAGCACACAATGGGTTTAAATATGATGTATTATGAAAAATTCATTGATGGATTTTCACAGCCTATAAGGAACTGTTGTTACCCATCAACGTTGTATAATATCCAAGGTGAACGTTGGCAACTATCTGAGAGGTCATTAAGGTTCTCCTCTCTTTTCCAACTACATGCCTGTATTAGATACTTTTCTGTTGCTGTGATAAAACACCTGACTAAGGCAACTTCTAGAAGGAAGAGTTTATTTTGGCTTACAGTTCCAGAGGGTGAGAGTGCATCGTGGCAGGGAGCCAGAGCAGCATGACGGCCTGGTGGCTGGAGAGGGAAGCTGAAAGCTCATATCTTGAATTATAAATAAAAAGCAGAGTGGGCAACCTGGAAGTGGGGAAGGCCACCTGCCCCCAAAGCCTGGTCCCAGAGATGCAATTCCTGTAGCACGGCTGCACTTTCGAAACCTCTGCAAATAGCGCCACTGCCTGGTGTCTGCTGTTGAACAGCACGTGTTCAAACATTTCAACCTATGGGAGTCATTCTCATTCAAGCCACCACAATATCTGTGTGGGCTGCATTTTCTTCATCTACAACAGCTAAAAGCACATATCAGAAAAGATTAGACACAGAAGGAGATACAAATGTCTGCCTTCCAGTACACAAGACATTAAAGAGATCTGTGAAAATGGGAGATAATGCAGTTTCTTCTTCCTTTCTTTCAAAATAAACCATGGAAACAGTTTATTTTAATAAAAATGTTTTATGTTATTATTATTTTAGATGAACTAGAAATAAAAAGTTTACAATTTCTGTTTTGACTTCGATGTCAGAACCCATTTACAGTCCTAGAAATTATTATATTGCATTGTTAACAATATATTGCGATTATAAACCATAAAGAATTTTGGGGGTCTTTTTTTGAGACAGGGTCCCTTTGTAGTTCCAGCTGGCCTGGAACTCTCTGTGTAGACCAGGCTGGCCTTGAATTCACAGAGATTTGCCTGCCTCTGCTCCCCAAGTGCTGGGATTAAAGGTACATACCACCATGCCTAGGAACCCTGAAAATTTTTATTTATATGGACTGTATCTATCAATATTTATAATACCGTATTAGAAATGAAAACTGAGAACTCAAATTTTAAAGCTTAAGAACTATGGGACTAAGTTTATTTTTCCTTCAGGTTTAAGGATTCCATGTGTGTGTGAGTTTTAACCCAATCTCCCTTGAAGCAAATAATCAACACTTTGCTGGGCTTTCTCTGGTTCAATTTTAGGTCTAAGGAGAACCCAAGAAAGCCAGGTATCTGCTTCCTTTGGAATATCCCCCAAACACTGCGTCTTCCAAGATCGTTGAGCTGGCATGAGAGAGGGTCACTGGGTTCAGAGTTGGAGGAGGTGGAGACAGATTTAACCTGCGTTCACTAGTGGTTCTGGAGTCAAGTTGCACATCCTCTCCTGAGGCAGAGAGACAATCAGCAGTACCACCTGGGGTTCATAAAATTTGGGGGGATTTGTTTATTTTTATTTTATTTTGTGTGTATGAGTGCTTACCTGCATGTATGCAAGTACATCACATGTATTCAATGCCCACAGAGGCTGGAAGATGGTGTCTGCTGGACCTAGAGTTATGGATGGCTGTTAGCTGCCATGTAGGAGCCTACATGGGAACTGAACCCTGCTCCTCTGCAAGAGCAGCCAGTGTTCTTAACCACTGAGCCATCTCTCCAGCTCTGGTTATCTTTAAGAAATAATTTTATTTTAAAATTATATATATTTGTATATGTCTCTCTCTGCATAAGCCACATGTGTGCAGGTGCCCACAGAGAGCAGAAGAGTGAGCAAGATCTCCTGGAGATGGAGTTATAGGTAATTATGAGCTGCCTGATGTGGGTGCTGGGACTAAACTTAGGTCCTTTGCAAGAGCAGTATACACTCTTAACTACTGAGCCATCTCTCCAGAACTTCATCTGTGTTTCTTATACCACTAGGTTAGAACATTGAGCATAAAGGAGGGGAGAAGGACAGAGAGTGGAATGTAGGATACAGGAAGGAGAGAGAGAGGGGAGAGAGAGAGAGAGAGAAGAGAGAAAGAGAGATCCTTTGGACAAGTACTTCAAGGGCAAAGGCTGAGAGAATGAGTGAAGTGGGAAGCAGGTCACATTATGTTGAAGATAACCTGGGATAATCTTCCTATTTTGAAGGCAGCTGACTAAGCAATCTTTTAATTATTTTTATTTTATATGTATGAATATTTTGCCTGCATGTGTGTAAGAACACCCATGTTGTGCAATGTCTGCAGAAGCCAGAAGAGGCATTGAATCCCCTGGAACTGGAGTTACTGATAGTTGTTGGCTGTCATGTAGATTTTGGGAATCAAACTGAACCTGGGTCCTCTGAAAATCAGTCAGTGCTCTGAACTGCTGCGTCATCTCTCCAGGCTGCTTGACTAGCAATATTAATTGTACCTACAACCTCAGTTCTGCTTTGCATAAGGACACCACCATGTGAGTGGACATTCAGAGATTCCGGGTTGAGGACTAGGGGGCATTTCCTGTCTACCCTACCCAGGCTCTGGCTACTGTCCCTCCTCCCTTCTCACCAGCCCTAAGGCGCTGACACTTCTCACTTGCTGGTCAGGCTGCTTTCCACCTCTCTCCCACCTTTATTTAGCCTTATATACAGTGTGTACAATGGATCTTCTCAGGGACTCAGCTTGAGTGTCCTATCCACTGTTTGCTGGTACCTTGACTAACAGCATTTGTATCTGTAGAGTGTATGTGTGTGTATGATCACAGGTGGTATGAGATTATTGGGTACGTGTGATCATGAGTCTGTGTGTGATTGTGGCTATGTATAATACTGCATATATAATTATATGTACAGTCATATATTTGTATGTAAATGCATGTGTGCAAATGTGAATGATCATGATGAATTGAAATGGGTAAGATGGCACTAATGCGTTCATTTCCTTTCCCGTGGCATTCCTCCCCGCATGCCCATGAAACTGCTCATGTCAGCATCAGCACTGAATTCCTTGTCTTCCTTCATGCTTGGCTCTCTAGTTTCCCTCTGATGGTTTTCCATGTTTTCCTCTGATTCCTCTCCTCTGTGTACACTATGGAATAGTCAGGGTTCGAAGGAAGCACTGTTTCCCTCCTACATTATTTTATTTTCTGTTGCTGTGATAAAAGTACCCAGACAAAATGCAGTGTAAGGAAAAAAGGGTTTACTTCGGGTCACAGTCCAGAGAAAATGCAGTCCATCATGGCAGTGAAGACTTGGCGGCAGCAGTGCCAGGCGAGAGGTAGCAGTCAGGAAGCAGAGAGAAGTGGGTCTAGGATATAAGCTCGCAAAGTCCACCCCCAATGACATACTTCCTTCAGCAAGGCTCCACCTCCTAAAGGCTCCACAGCCTTCACAGACAGCACCACCAGCTGCGGACCAAGTGTTCAAGCACATGAGCCTATGTGGGACATTTCATATTCAAATCACAATATCTCTCTATTCATTTTCCACAAAATATATGGAGATAGACCTGCTTTTTGATACTTTAGCATGTACAGGAAATTGTTGTTATCAATTGACTCCATTGGAATGGACAGCATCTGATCCCTGTCAAGACAGAGCTCTGGTAGTTTGGTTATTAAATGCCACCCACAGATTCCTGTATTGAGGGCCTGAGCTCCAGCTGATGGATAATGAGGATGTTTACTCATCAGGGGATTAAGCCATTGAAAAGTTCAAAGCTGAATGAAGTGTGGGCCAGTTGGAGACAGTGGGTCACTGGAGGCATGTTCTTGAAGGATACAGCTTGTCCCTGCCCCACCCCCTTTCCTCGCCACCGTGAGAAAGCAGCTCTGGCAGATCGTGTTCTCTAAGCAGCTCTGGCAGATCGTGTTCTCTCTGCTGCAAGCTCTGCCTCTCCATAGGCCCAGGCATAACAGAACCAGGTGACCATGGATGGAAGCCTTTGAAACAGTGATTCAAACCCAGTGTTTCCTTCCTAAGCTGCTTATCTAAGGTATTTTTGTCACAGGGATACAAAGCTAAGTAATATAGCCACCAAGTATTGGTTTATCAGTTATTACTGTTAGCAATTAGAAACCTTGATGTTGGACTCCATTTCCCCATCCTGCATCTTAAAAGTTAGAAGTTTCCCTAACAAAAAGTTTTCCTAACAAAAAGCTAACAAACTGAAAAAATTCCTAGATCTGTCAAAGAAACAGGTCAACAGGCAAATTGCTGACCTCAGAGTTGGAGAGACAGAGATGCAGTTTTCCAGACCAGAAACTAAAACCAACCTCTCTTCCTTTAAGGTGTTCTGTCAGGTGTTTTGTCATAGCAACAATGAAAGCAGCTAGATCACTCTCCGGCTCATTGCAGAGCTGAGCAGACCCTAACAGGCTACTTCTTATAAATCCCTCTATTAAGGAAAAGCTAAACTCAAGCCTCACCAGCCAGAAGCTGCCAACTAGAATAGTTGTTCTTCTCCAACTAGAGCCTTTCCACTGACCCAGAAAAATGTGGCAGCTATGTAATTGCAACCCATGGAATATTTCTGGATCATAAAAGCCATTCCCTCAAGTCTCCTGTGGGGAGCTTCCAGCTGCTTTCCGCGGGTACTCGTTAATTCATGAATTGCTGTTTGCTCAAATAGGGTTTTAAAATTTTTTTATTGTGTTTCAATTTGTTGTTTTACAGTGCTAAAAATGAATAAGGTCTGGACCTTGTCCTAAGGGTACCTATGGTGGTTATGCTGGTGAGATATAATCTCTCAGACAACAGGCCCTCCCTGGCACAATTTAAGTGTTACATAAGGGGGTGCTTGGTAAGAGCTGTTTTTGAGGTTCCTCCTATTTTGGCCTGTGTAAGTATGGCTGATGTTTAATTTCTCCACCTGGAAAGTACTGCCTAACTCCAAGGGAATGTGTGAGAATTAGAAATAATATGTGTAAGAAAAATATGTGGCCCCTAGAAAGACTTGAGCAATGTCAGCTCCAACTCTGACTTTTCTCTTCAAAGTTCAAAAGAAGGAGAAATCTTTCAGGGGTGCAGGAGCAGATTTGGAAGTGGATGAGTATGAAAAGAGAGGAAGCGTGATAATAAGTGATCCTGGGAAATCCTAAGTCGCTCCCAGCTATGGAGGCCAGGGGTGATATGGCATCCCGTGGGCTCTTTATAGCACTCAGCCAGTCCTAGCCTGATCACCGAGGAAGTGACAGAGAATTTGGCTGAACTACTATAAAGAGTCGCAGGGCCTCCTACAGCTGATGGTATTCAAAATAAAGCTGAAATTCTGGAGCTGTGGAGATAGACCCTGTCCTGAGCAGTACCTATAGTGAATGGGATGGAGAAACATATACTCACAGATAACAGACCATTCTTGGGACATTCTAAGTGTCAGATACGGGGAGTACTTGCCCAGAAGCATGAGGACTTGAATTTGATCTCCAGATCATGTAAAGAAACCATGTGTGGGGCGGGAGAGATTGTTCAATGGTTAAGAGCACTAGCAGCTCTGCCAGAGAACCTGGGTTCAGTTCCCAGCACACACATGGCAGCTAATAGCCGTCCTTAACTCTAGTTCCTGGGGATCTGACACTCCTCTTCTGGCCTATGTGGGCATTGCATGACATGGGTGCTCTTACATATATGTAGGTAAAACACTCATACACATAAAAATAAATGACTTAATAAGTAGCCATGTGTGATGGCAACGGTGTATAATTGTAATCGCAGAGCTAGCAAGGTGGGGACAGGAGGATAACTGGGACTTGGGACTTGCTGGCTCACTGGCCGTGTGTACTTGATGAGTTTCAGGCAAGTGAGAGACTCTGTCTCACACAAAAAGGCAATAGTGCCTGAGAAATGACACCCAATGTTGTCCTGTGTCCCCCTCATGCACACAAACATGCATGTGCATCGCACATGTGCATCCACATAAGCATTTAGCCTACACACACACACACACACACACACACACACGAATACACACACACACACAAATGCCCTGAAACCAAGGCTCTGCTTCTGCACCTATACAATGGTGTCACCATGCCAACTTCAGAGAGACTGTGACGAGCAGAGTTGCCACCATCTCAATGCCAAGACTGCATTGAAATCTTTCTAAACATGGCCTGATGTCTCTCTACAACCTCATGAAGGACTTTTTCTACAGGGTCTCATTAAGTTTCCCAGGCTAACCTTGAACTCACTACAACTCAGGTCGGCTTTGAACTTGTGATCCTCCTGCTGCCTCTTCCTGAGTGTTGGGTTAGAGGTGTGTGCCACTATATAGACTTGAGAGACCTTCATCCTTGTTTTTCTCAGATGAGGAAAGAAAGGTTCTTGGAGGTGGAAGAGTTCTCCTAAGTCCCAACAGCTTCTAAGGGGCAGAGTTAGATGAGAACTCTCTGGTTCTGGCTGAGCTACTGCTGAGCTGGGCCCATGCTCACACCCTCGTTCGTGGTCACGTCCCCATACTTGGCACACTATCAACCAGGGTAGGCCTCCAGCTGTCAGACCAGCAGTGGATCATGTGTTACTCTCACCATGTTGTCTCTTCTAGCATGCTGCCGATGGGTGTGAAATGTTCCTGACCCAGGCTTGGAGCTCCAGGGACTGAGGTCATGATGCAGCCCACCTCTGCCCCTTCTCCCCACCCATCGTGCCTTCCTCACACTGGGGTGACTCCAGCTTGTGTATGCGGCATGCTTCCATCAGACCTGAGGCAGTGTTGAACCTGATAGGTATAACTAACTCCTCACCATCTTATCACTCGTCAGTCATGAGGCTCTTAAAATACCTTCATAGGGTGAATTAAAAATAGTAAGGGCATTGGCGACCCAGCCTGGTGGAAGTGTCCTGGGGTGTTGGCATTTCCTCCCTAACACTTAAAGACCTTTCAGAGGCACTAGTCTGGGTCATGGTGGCGGGGTGCCAGCCCTGAGCTGCGTAAGGAAGGCATTCCCAGGGAGAGGAAGGCCCAGGAGCTCGGTGCTGAGTGATTAGCATCAGAGCTTGGTGACTGGGGACGGGAGAGGCCTGGGTGAGAGCAGCAGTCTGACTTTACGGCTGCAGTAGCTAAGGATGACGCTGGCCCTGAGCCCGTGGAATGAGGGCGTTTGCACCCGAGCTCCAGCTGGAAGCAGACACCTCTCACTACGTTTCCTATGTCTCACCTGGGCACCTCTGGAGAGAATGAATGAGGCCAGAAGAGGGCCCTGGTAAGGGTCTTCCTCCCACCTGCTTGCTGCAGGCCACCTGATATAATCTGGGGCTTGTAGGAACACTAGAATCAGTCTAAGGGCACTGTCTCTGAGATCACGTGGCTTTCTTTGCCACTTCCTGCTTTGTGACCTAAAGCCACCTCTCCAAGGTTCTTTAAGGCAACCATTGCCTATAAATCTCTAAATAAGAGGGGTGCTGTGGGAATCATGCACAGTTATGCATGGGGCAGAGCTAAAGATGGCAGGAGATGTTGTGGCCCTAGGGGCTGCAGGAGCCTGAAGAGGACCCAAGCACAGGGGAAACTGAGGCAGGCTTCAGCTTCTGCCACCCATCGTCCTTTGCTGACTCTGTTTCTATCCTTTATCTTTTTGTTGGCTTTATTAATTACACATAATAATGGGCTTCATTATGAAGCTTCCTATATACATACAATGCATTGTGATATTTCCCGACCCCTGGCAGAGTTGACATAGATGTCCTGCCAAAGGCGACAGCAGCACTATTCCATGGGTATAAACATGGTTATTTAGAGGGCTATTTGACAGAAACACCGTGTCCATTTAACAAAACAACAGCAGCAGCTTCCGCACTAGGGCTTAGATATGAAATCTCTCCTGTGGCGCTGGTTCCTCTCGTCACTGTCGTGCCACTCAGCACTAGTGGGCAAGTCTTGCCTGGCAGGTCAGCAGTGTTGCACCTGTCTACACCTGAGTAAGACCATGATGGCGATTCTCCTCCAGCAGCCCGCATAACACCCGCGTTGTGCTGTGAGGGCCAGCCAGCAGGGAGGACGGGGCCAGCCAGCAGGGAGGACGGGGCCAGCCAGCAGGGAGGACGGGGCCAGCCAGCAGGGAGGACGGGGCCAGCCAGCAGGGAGGACGCGCCCAGCTCGACTCCAGCTTGATTTCTCTACGTCCTGCGGCCAGAGCGTGTGGTGTCTTCAGCAACAGTGTCTGGTCCCCTAGCTCTGGCGGGCAGCCGACATTGCTGACTCTTGTTCCTCTGCCAGCTCCTCACTCACCCACCAGCATGCTCGTCTACGTTTCCTTGGCCTTGCCGTGCAGCCCTGCCCTCTCTCTCCCCTACCCTTGTGGCCTCTGACTCCAGCCTTGCCCAGACTCGGCCCTGGTGAGCCCCCGTTGTGGCAGCGACAGGCCACCTGAGCCCAGCAGAATCCAGGGCTTGTGGGATCGGCTTCAGGGCGCCGTCTCTGAAGTCACCTCACTGGCTTTGCCATTTCCCACTTCCTGACCCAAGGCCCGTTCTTGAAGCTTCCGTTCTCTGTGTGTAACATTAGAGTGCTGCTGGGAAATCATGCATAGTCACGTAGTCTCAGTGCTCAGTGCAGTTCCTACGTGTGCAAAACCTTCCCAATCCCAGAGCTATCAAGAGACGGATGAAGTTGAGCAAGAGGCATAATGAGGGGTGCCAGGAAGGGTGTGCAATTCAGTGTGCTGCACGGCCTTGTGGGAAACACAGCGCTGATGCTGAAGCCTGCCCTCTTGATTGCAGCAGGCCCATCCCAGCTGGCTGGCCTGTGAACTTCTGGGGGTTGTTCTGTCTCTGCTTCCCGTCTCCTGTAGGCACACACAGCAGGATTACAGGTGCATACTACCACAGCAGCTTTATGTGGGCTCTGGGGATTTGAACTCATGCTTGCATGCTAAGCTCTTTCACCAATGGAATCATTTCCCCAGCCTCAGATTATTGTCACTTTAAAGTGCCATTTCATTTCCTGGACTCAGCCAGAAGAGGGGCCTAAGGTGTGTCTCTGTCAACACTTTCTCCCATCAAATGGTAACAAGTGGATTTGAATCCAGATTTCACCTTAGGGTTTCTCAACCTTGGGAAGTGACTTGGTCTCCCAGTCTTATTCCCTAGGCAAGCCTCAGAGGGCAGTAGTCGTGGTAGCACAAACTGGACAGAAACTGGCGTTCTTCTGGGATCTTTGCATGCTGGGCATTGTTTGTCAGCCGGTCTCCAGGTGGGAGAGGATTTGCAATTCAACACTCTCCTCTGCTGGGCCTTGTGACTTGGCCCAGGCTCCGAGAAGGAAGCCTGCCCTGGGCTCCGGTGTCAGCAGGCCCAGCCTCCCAGCTCCTGAACTGGCATTACTGAGAGTCATTCCTCTCCAGACACTGGGTAAGGAGACAACTGAACCCCACAGGCCCAGCCATGGCAGAGCGGGATCCCACCTGCAGCTCCGGGTGGGAAGCACCACGGGACAAGAGCGCCGTGGATTCGGCGTGGTCGTGGGTAAGGCCCTGTCGCTGTCTGCAGAACACCTCTGCTTCCCCTTCGGTCATCCCCAACTGGGTGGTGCCAATGGGACCAAAGGGCCCCATGTCCAGAGGGTCCACTCAGGAGGGCCCTGCCTTTATTTTCTAGCTAAGTACCCTGTAAGCTTGCACCTCAGGGCTCTTTTTCTGGAGGCCACTGGTACTTTTTCTGGATTTAAGGCGGCGGGGGGAGGGGGGGGATTTGCATTGGATGGAAACTAGGTGGTGTCTGCCTTGACCCTGGGTGTTTTCGGGGTCCTCACCTCATGGGGGAGAGAGGCAGAGGCATGAGAGTGTCCTGTGTCTACCTGTATTTACAGCGCCGGCTTCTATGCCTGACATGGGCTTCCTTGAACTCCAAAGTCTGTGTTCTGTACTTTCTGTTTTATATTTCATCCAAAATCCACAGAAAGTATGTGTGGTGTGTGTGTGTGTGTGTGTGTGTGTGTGTGTGTGTGTGTGTGTGTGGTGTGTGTGTGTGGTGTGTGTGTGTGTGTGGTGTGTGTGTGTGGTGTGTGTGTGGTGTGTGTGTGTGTGTGTGTGTGTGTGAAAACCTTAGGGAGGACATTCAGATACTCCACTCGGCAGTGAGTCCTGTGCAGGCATCCCAGCTTCAATGACAGGGCCAACAGGTAGGAGGGCTCTGTGTGTTACAGAACAGAGAGGGTGCCTGGGGCTCTGCATCCGTGGAAGCAGCCTCCTGCTGCCCCAGAGCACCTGTTGCCTGTCACTTTGTTCAACTTTGTCCTCAGGGCAGGTGGCCTGTTGGGGCTGCTGTGAGGCCTTAGGCTACAGTGCAGGGATGGAGGTGATCTGGAATCTGCTCCCACCTCTGCCCTGTTGATCACTTAGCTCCACAGGCAGGTATTATCCAAATGAACCCGCGAGGGCAGAAGCGTTACTTACCTCAGCCCTAGCACTAGAAACAGGAGTCGGGAGTCTTCCTGGGGACGGCTGCTCCTATGAGTCACAGCCACTCTGATTAAGCAGACCATTTCTGTGGCTAGTCAAGGATTAAAGTAGCTTTGTTTCTTCCTATCTGGAATGTCTCTTAAATATAATGCATATTCTTGCCTGGTGCCCACAGAGATGTATACTTGTTTTTCCTATGTGGGCAAGGCTGAGTACCTGCCAGGCACATTCATGTGCACCATAATGACCAACACTCTGGGGCTCTGAGATGCAGGCCTCTTTGCTTTGGTGCCTGTCTTGTCCGGAGCAGGTGGCAGGTATCTGAGCAAGCTGACTGTGAAGCTTGCCCATGGCAGCAGATGCAGGAGAGTGCACACATGTGACGAGAGGTCAGTCTCAGACACTGCTTCTCAGGTGTCGTCCACCTGTGAACTTTTTAAGATTTAAAATTTTTTATTTTGACTTTATGTGTATGAGTGTGTTGCCTGCACATATGTAAGTGCACCCCATGTGTACCTGGTGCCTGCCAAGAATGGAAGGCAGCACAGGATCCCCTGGAACTACAGTTACCAGTGGTTGTGATTTGGGAACACAACCCAGGTCCTCTGGAAGAGCAGAAAGTACTCTTAACCATGGAGCCATCTCTCCAGCCCCCAATCTTGGTTTTTTACACAGGGTCTCTCACTGGCCTGGGACTTTCCTTGTAGGTCAGGCTAGCTCACCAATGAACCCCAGCAATGGTCATGTCTCTGCCTCTTCAGTGCTGGGAATGCAAGTGAGCATCACCACACTGAGCTTTTATTACATGAGTTCTAGGAGTGTAAATCCAGGTCTTCATGCCTGCAGGGCAAGTACTTTATTGATTGGGTTACTTCCCCTGCTGTCTGCTTATTTATCTGTCATTTATGATAATAAAGCGTGCTCGGTTTAGACTGTGCAGGACACAAAGGAAGGTGTGAATAAGACAAGGTGTGCATCATTCCACTGCGTAGGGAGATGGAGCTTTGGAAGCAGAGGCTTTGAAGCCTCCTTATACTCAAGCCACACAAAGGATTCGAAATCCACCCCTTATCCCCTTTTATTCCATTGGTCTCCCTGTTGTCCCATGTACTAGATAAATGCTGGTTCACTGCAGAAACTCAATAGGTGAAGTCCTCCACTGCCCCCCCTGACGCTCCTGTCTGGCTTCCCCTGCTTGTTCCTCAGTGGGGAAGAGGCTGTGAGGGCGGTCTGGCTGTGGATGGCAGTGATGGAGTCCACCCTACTACTGTTGGAGCTGTACTGCTGCTGGCTCCCTGCAAGGGGGTCAGTTCAGTTCTTAGGTGTGGTTCAGCAGGGCTTGGGGCCCCTAGCTCAGGTTTGTGCCTTCTAGAAGAATCTAACCTGCTGTGGTGGAGTACCCTGGAAAGTTCCTAACCATCAGGTCCAGTGGAGTCAATGGTTCCCTCCACGGTGTGTGTGTGTGTGTGTGTGTGTGTGTGTGTGTGTGTGTGTGTGTGGTTGGGGTGGAGGGTTGGGGGGCAGAATCTGAGATTGATTCTTGCCAGACAAGAGACTGCCTAAGGTTGGGGCTTCGGCAAAGCAGAGGAACTAAGATCAGTTCCTCTGAGCTCTAGAAACTGGAGCAGAAGCTTAAATGGATTGATGGAGACCGGGGGAGCTTGGGGGAGGATGCAGGGGATCTGGCTAGCAGACTGGAGAGGCAGCAGCTGCAGCCACTTTGGCCGGGGCCGGCTCAGCTGGCTGGCTTCTGGGAAGAGTAAAAGCAGCTCGGCCACTGTGGAGCTGGGAAAGGGCAGCGGGCAGCAGCATAACCCTCGGAGGCACCTGCTGGGTTGGCACCAATCATCTGGGTGTGGGCTGTAGATGAGTCTCAGGGCTTGGTCTCTGGGCCAGGGGCCCTGGGTGTATGCAGAGCTCAGCAGTTGGGAGATGCTCAGCTGATCCCCAAACGAGGTCAGGCCAGCTGTGGGTGGGCGGGCTGCAGCCAGCCAGCCCCAGAGTTCTTGGGGCCTGGTTCAGGAGTGTTTGTGCCTGGCAGGGCCAGGAAGGTGCCTCTGAGAAGCTGGTCTGTGAGCCAGGCAGAGGAGGAATAGGGTTTCAATAAACAGCAAATAGGGATGGAGCTGTCCTAGGCTGCAGGGTGAGTTTGAGAAAGGCTAAGTATGAGAGTACAGGGTGTTCCCCCACCTCAAGCTATCTGCCTTCAAGCCATCAGGGATCTTTTTCTTTCCTAGTTGGGTCGTGCTCTGTGACATTCATTTTGGCTAGGCACCCAGCCTCTAAAAGACACCAAGCAGTCATGGGCCAAATATGAGACCCAGAGTGAAGGCCAAGGCGCAGGAGCCAGAAGGCCTGGGTTTGCACCTCAGCTGCGGCACTCACAAGTTTGGCTTGCTGGAACCTTAGTTTCTCCATCTGTAAAATGAAGTTTATAATTCCTACTGATTAAGATTTTTAGGACCTCCATAGGCAGTAGCTCTTATGAATATTAGCACAGAACCTAACCTGACAAGGCGGTCTGTGGCTGTAGGTTGGGATGTACATATCATAGGGACAAGAAATGAAAATCAGGGCTGGGATGTGGCTTGGTTTGTAGAGCGCTTGCTTAGCATGCACAAGGCCCTGGGCTTGATTTCCCAGCACTACATAAAACCAGGCATGGTGGTACATACATGTAATTCTAGCAGTTGGGGGGCAGAGACAGAAGAATTAGGAATTTAAGGGCATCACTGACTTCATAGCTAGTTGAAGGTAAGCCTGGGATACTTAAAACCCTGTCTCAAAAAATAAAATGAAAAAAACATACAGTTAGGTGCTGGGTTTACAGAGTGTTGTCATGAGGATGTGCATGTGTGGAGACATGTCCCCTTGTCACTTACCCTAAGATCAGCACCACAGTCTTCATCCAGAGCAGACCTTTAGTTAGAAATTTAGTTTTTGTATACTGGCCCAGCCACTCCTTGGCTCTGTTATTCCTTGGCTCCGCCCGGCTCAGACCATATTACTTTCTCCAGAGGTATTAGCTGACTCTCCAGGGAGGTGATCGTTCAGAACCCCAGGCCCAACCTGCCTTCCAGGACTGGTAGGCTTGGCTGGTAGGATTGCACGCACACAGCATAGTATGTTTGCCACTGGGACATTGTCTTTACCTACCAGATACCTGGACAGAGGCTGGGTGATGCTTTCTTGGGTTCCTTTCTTCAGGAACCTCTGATGGTCAGGCCTAGAAGGATCAACTCAGGGATGGGATCCAGCTCTTTCCAGAGCCGGAGCAGGTGACTCGTGCAAGTTGCTCACCAGGTCCAAGGGTAGTCCAAGAGCTATTGCACCTGGGCTTGTGTGTTGGGAGAAGGGGCAGAGAGAAAAAACTGCAGGAAATGGGGGTGGTGGAGAAGGAAGGAGCTGGTGAGAAACTGGAGCTTTTTGCTTCTTCTGCTCCCAGCATGCAGAGCCCATCTTGGCCAATATCAGATGTGCATAAGAGCCTTGAGCTCCCCCTAGAGGCATCACTCTGTCTTACATGTAGAAAACCGGCAATCCTCTAATACAACCACTAGTGGGATTTAGTAGTGACAGGTTGAACACAGTAACTCAGCATAGGACTAAAGTCAGTCCTAGGGGTGAGCATCAAATTCTGTTTGGCAACCCACAGAGCGTATTTTATATCTTGCAGACACGGACGTTCGAGGCATTCTCCTGTCCAACCCATCAAAGCCCCGTCTATCCTTCAAGTGCTGTCTTCTTACGGCCTTGCAATCACTGGTGGAGGCTGGGGGCTCCTGCTTTCTTTCAAGAATATGTCTAAGTTTCCTTTGCTTAATGATTGTTGTGTTTCTGCTATAAATATATTTGGTCTTGATTTATGGAGTCAGAGTGCAGGAAGACACTGGACACTGCTTTAAGTGACCTCTGTCCTTCTTAGCCTGCGGTATTAGTCCCTAAGCCTGCACCTCCACTCTCCTTCCCTCCAGAAGACTGGTATTTAACATTAATGTCCAATTGTTGCATAAAGAGACAGAACATAGTGTGGTAAAAACCCAGGCTTTGGAGCCCACGGTCCCCGGACTGAAATTCCGTCTCTGCTGTTGATCCCACTGCTTTTACCCTCTGTAGTCTTGGGTTCTTCGTCTTTAAAACTGGGGCATAAGCTGGGTGTGGTGATGCGTGCCTTTAATCCCAGCACTCAGGAGGGAGGCAGAGGCAGAGGCAGGTGGGTATCTGTGAGTTTGAGGCCAGGCTGGTCTACATAGCAAGGTCTAGGTGAGCTGTGTCAAAAAGACAAAACAAAACAAAAACAAAAACAAATAAAAAAAAACCCCAAAAACCCACCTAGGGCATGATGATGCATTCCTGTAATCCCAGCACGTGGGAGGCTAAGGCTCGCCTAGGCTGCAAACTGAGACCCTGTTTAAGAGTTTAAGGCCCGCCTAGGCTGCAAACTGAGACCCTGTCTCAAAGACAAAGCAAAACAAAGTAAGAAGAGAAAGCATGGGGCTTAGGGATCTGCTTTAGTCACCTATAATGGGGGTGAGTGAGGTGAAATGGTATAGTTGGTGAAGCGTCTCACTTTTATTTCTTCTTTGAAAAATGTGTTTTTTAAAAGATCTTGAACATATTTTTTTTTCTCATGAAGAAATGTATTAAAAGAAGCTGTGGGCAAAAATATGCATTAATAGAGAAATTCCACATGATCTGTAAGGTTTGTGGACTTCAGGCTGGTGTCTCACTGGCTTGTAGGGCTGATCTGGGTGGTAACCCTAGGTCTCCATCAGCTGCTGGAGCTGGAACCCCTACTACCTTCCAGTGCCCAGAATGATGCTGATGTGAGCAGGTGCATCTGCTGGACCAAAGGCCAGGCTTGATGACTGTCTTGCCTTTATTTTTCTAGAGGGAGCAGAATGACACAGAGCTGAGTGATTCTGGGGTTTGGCATGGGCAACAGATGTACCCAGGCTTTTACTGACATACAGTGAAATATGAAAATAAGAGAGAGCCAGATGTGGTACCACACACCTTTCATTTCAGCACCTGGGAGGCAGTAGCAGGTGGATCTGAACTTGAGGCTGGCCTGGTCTACACAGCAAGTCCAGGCCTGCCAGGGCTACACATTGAGACTCTGTCCCCCGAAAGAGAATGTTATATGGTATATATGTTAATGTGACTCTGTCCACTCAACTTTCTGGGGGAAAAATTAATGTATTTTCTGTTATAGGGATTGTTGTGATTCGAATATGAAACATCTCCACAGCCTCGCATGTTGAAGGGTTGGTCCCTAGGTGGTGGTGCCATTATAGGAGGTTCTGGAAACTTGAGGAGATGGGGGTCTAGGTGGAAGAAGAGCCTTGGAATGTTGTAGCAGGTCCTTGGTTCTTCTCTGACCCTCTGTTTCCCATCAGATAAGGGAAGAATGTATTCTCCTCTGCCATCTGCCCCCACAGCCACCATGTTCTACCCAAGTGCGTGGGGCCAGGTGACCATGGACAGACCCCTGAGAAACCAAGAACCAAGATAAATAATTCCTCCCTTTAAGTTGTTTGGTCTGGTGTTCTGTCACAATGACGACAAAAGTGATTCATGTAAGGAGGTTAAAGGTTAAAGTCTTTTCTGGCTCTCTCCCTTCCTTCCTTCCTTCCTTCCTTCCTTCCTTCCTTCCTTCCTTCCTTCCGATTAAAAATGGATAATTCCATGCCAATCGCTATCTACTCTCCTTGAAATAACATTGATAGATTATTGTCTTTCCCTTCATTTCTTCATTCTCATAAGAAATACTCATTAGGAGGGCTGAAGAGATGGCTCAGCTGGTAAAGTGCTTGCCACTGAAGCATGAGAACCCGAGTTTGGATCCCTGGCACCGGCACCCACATAAAATAGTCTGACATGGTGGTGTGTGCCTATGATCTCAATGCTAGAGAAGCTAGCCGGCCTAGCGCCAGGGTCGTGAAAGACTGTCTCAAAATATAAGGTGGAGAGTGACTGAGAAGGACTCGAAACAGTAACCTCTGGCTCCACACGTATAAGCACACATATGCAGGTGCACATAAACACACATACACATATGTACACAAATCAATCAATCAATCAATCAATCAATAAATAAATAAATAAATAAAAATTCATTCCGTATTGCTATGCTAGGTGCTGGAGACAGAGCCATGAATAGAACCAGCTCCCCATGTTCCCTACATTCAAGGTAGGAAAGGAACAAATGAGCAAATAACTACTTGAAGCAGTTCAGGTGAGAAGGTTATAGAGAAAAATGAGCAGAGGAAAGTGACAGAGGACCCAGGATGAGACCATGGGCAGAAGCTGGAGAGCTTTGTGGCAGCAATGGTGCGGGGATGGGAGACTGCAGACGACATGACGTAGGCCTCACCCAAAGATGCTCACTAAGAGATCTGCATTTTAGAACGTGGTCTTCTGAGTAAAACAGCTGCCATCGTCATCAGATCAGGTATGCCTGCTTTTGAGAATCCATTACCATCAGGCCCGTGGACTGTGGACATTCCCTCATAGGAGAGGGTGGGGACGGTCATTGGACCCTCACCTGAATACCACCACTTCTCCCAGACATTCGAATATCATTTTTCCTGAAATGTATGTGGCCTCAGGGTCTTAGTAGGTGCTAAAGTGTATATATTGAGGAAGGTTAAAGGAAAGGGGGGCTCCATCTATGCTGCCAGAGGTGCCAGTGTCCTTGCTAGGTGTAGACTTTCTAGGCTGCTTCAGGGCCATTCACACTCTGTAATAAGCACAATAAACTCACTGGTTCCCCAGGGTGAACTTTGGTGGTATTGTCATTAAGACCTTTATAGGGATGTTGTTTACTTTTCCCTAGGGAGAAAATTCTCCAAGTAATCAGTTTTCTAGGCTGTCAGAGCAGATTTGGGAGCTACCGTGGAAGCTATTGCCAATGTACAAGCAGGAGATGGCCTGTCTTGGGCCAGGGAAGTGACAGTGAATGGGCTAGCACAGGGCAAGTTTCTGTAGATATCCTGAGGATGAGGCTGACAACACATGAAGATGGATCGGCCGGGTACTGAATTGTAAAAGTAAACTAAAATAGACATTAGGCCTGAAAATCCTTGAGCAGATAAAACCAGTTATGCCTAAGTGACCTTAACCTTCCTTGATTTTCAAGCATCAGGAAACTTAACTTGAGTACATATCCTGAGTTTCTAAAATTTCTTAAGAGGTTGTTGGCTATTAGGGAACATAAGTGATTTTTCTTCAGAGTTTGGGGCTTCAAGTTGAGGTCTTTAATCCACCTGGAGTTGACTTTTATTTTTTATTTTTTATTTTTTTTATTTATTTCCGTATGTGTACGAATGTATTGTCTGCATGCAAATCTGTGCACCCGTGACGTGCAACGCCGCGGAGGTCAGAAGACTGTGTCGGACTCCCCTGGAACTGGAGTTCTCCTGGAATTGGAGTTTCAGACGGCTCTCGGCCGCCATGTGGGTGCTGGGGATCGAACCCGGGTCCTCTGCAAGAGCGGTCGGCGCTCTTAACTGCTAGGCCATCTCTCCAGCCCCCTGGAGTTGACTTTTATACAGGGAGAGAGGTAAGGGCTTAATTTCATTCTTCTACAAGTGGTGATCCAGTTTTGCCAACACCACTTGCTTAACTTGAGCTATTCCTTGAAAATACCTTTTTTTT